>ONZH01006704.1:0-37214 GCA_900303285.1 Rhinella marina
TCCAGCAAAACCTCCTTGCCCCAGCCTGCCCCCCACCTACAGGCCCACTTTAAAAACAATTTACCTGGATAGGGGACGTATTAGATGTTGTACTGATGTTTTCTTTTGTTCTTCTTTTAATTGCCTCCTGACCTGTGATAGGCAGAGCATGGACACGTCCCCTTAGCTGCAGTGGGAAAGACACTCCCCTGGCTAGAGCAAGCTCTTTTTCCATTTTCCGTGGTCGAAAAATCCATTAAATATAAGGTCCCAAGATAGGGGACGTATACGGTATTAAACTGAGAAGAATCGATACCTTACGGGTTAAAGCAACAGTTTTCCCAAATCGATTCTGGCTGTTGTCACCACCACACACGCTAGCCCAGGGGGCACTCCTCTGGCTCTTCCAGCGAAACCTCCTTCCCCCCCACCTACAGGCCCTCTTTCCAAACAATTTACCCGGGTAGGGGGACGTATTAGATATTGTACTGATTCTGAATTGCCTCCTGCGATAGACGGGAATCGAACCCAGATCAACTGCTTGGGAAGTAGCTATGCTCACCACTATACCACCAGCAGGCACAGCAACTGATAAGAACAGATACTAAACTTGATTTCAGCTGCAGTGCCAGCATGAGCAGTGGTGTCACCTGCAGGCGGTGATGGACCTTCGTTGCACCTAGTTGGGTGCTTCCCTAACATGTGATGGGTATTTGCCTCGCCTTTCTTGGTCTGGGTGAGCACAATTGCCATGAGGGTAACCACCAGGCTGTTGCCTGAGAATTTGGGGTAATGGTGGGATTAGGCAGCCTCAGAGGCATCCATGCATGCTGCCCCTGCTGTTTCCTGTCCATTTCCGTGGTGTTTCCATCATTTTCTGAGGTTTCCAGGTTTTCACCCAGCCTTCCCTAGGCAGAGCTTTGGTCCCCCGCAAAAATGCTTGAGTCTCCCATTGACTTCAATGGGATTCGTTATTCGAAACGAGCACCCGAGCATCGGGAAAAGTTCGACTCGAATAACGAGCACCCGAGCATTTTAGTGCTAGCTCATCTCTAGTTTTTACTAGAAACATCTTTAAAGTTAAAAAGTGATAAAGTGAAGTTTAGAGACTTTTGATGATAAAAATGAGTATGCTTGTCTTCTGTCCCAGATGTTCAGAGGTTATAGATGTGTGTTGTAAATGAGGAAGTATGGAATATAATCTGTCTCTGTTTCTTTTGTGAAGAAGAAAATAAGTATTTAAAGTTAAAAGTTAAAGTTTTTGATACATGCAACATGTTGGTAATGATATCCAGAAAAAAAACTTTAGAATTGGGTCAAAGAAAATCCATGGTGAGTGGTAAAAGAGGAACTAATTCTTAAATTTGGTATAGTGTGCACACAATACACAAACTAAAGGTTTTGTGAGTTTTATTTTACAGCCCAACTTAATTGATGTTAAGAAAGCCTGTTGTTTTTCCCAAATGTTTAACTTGGTGGGGATTGTGACTAATCTGTTTTTCAGGAGTGAAGAGAAAAAGACCAAGAAACCCCACCATATTCGGCAGATCTGCACAAAATTATCATTTTCATTAATTCTGTGCTGAAAACTTTTCATAGAGTCATGCATATATTTTTCTGAGTTTTTATTGGAGCCTCAGTGAATACTGTATTTGTTTGTGTGTGTGAAGTGTGTCATGGGCCCGTGTCTTGTCTTGTATCGTTATATGTTGTATGTTAAGACATCTACAGGGTAGGCCATTTATATGGATACACCTAAATAAAATGGAAATGGTTGGTGATATTAATTTCATGTTTGTGGCACATTAGTATATGGGAGGGGGGAAACTTTTCAAGATGGGTGGTAACCATGGCGGCCATATTGAAGTCGGCCATTTTGGATCCAACTTTGAGAATTTCACAAGAAAAACAATGGTGTGCTTGGTTTTAACTTAACTGTATTCTTTCATGAGTTATTTACAAGTTTCTGACCACTTTTAAAATGTTTTCAAAGTGCTGCCCATTGTGTTGGATTGTCAATGCAACCCTCTTCTCCCACTCTTCACACACTGATAGCAACACCGCAGAAGAAATGCTAGCACAGGCTTCCAGTATTGGTACTTTCAGGTGCTGCACATCTCGTATCTTCACAGCATAGACAATTGCCTTCAGATGACCCCAAAGATAAAAGTCTAAGGGGTCAGATCGGGAGACCTTGGGGGCCATTCAGCTGCTACATGATGATGTGTTTTTCCAGCAACATGGTTCACCACCACATTATGAGTGTCAGGTCTGAGCATTCCTAGATGAACAATTTCCTGATAAGTGAATTGGTCGTCGTGGGCCAATTGAATGGCACCCAAGGTCTCCCGATCTGACCCCCTTAGACTTTTATCTTTGGGTGCGATCAGCCATAGATTCCCCTCCCCTTCCCCGAAAAATTTAAAATGTAAAAAGGCCAACAGAGGAATAGCTTTTTTCATTTTCCCTAGAAAGAGTTAATAAAAGTTAATCAACGAGTCATCTGTATGCTAAAATAGTACCATTAAAAATAACAACTTGTCTTTCAAAAAACAGGCCCTCATTCAGCCACATTGAGGGAAAGATAAAAAAAAAATTATAGCTCTTGGAACACGACTATGAAAATAAAGGCCCAAAACAGGCTGGTTCTTAACAATTGCTTTTTGGACAGGAGGCCCCCAAACCTCTCCAGGTTTGTCATTTGAGTCTGGTGTAGGAACAATATACCGATGGTGAGGAAAAGCTTGGTTGTTCTGCTGGCATTGTCACCATGGATAAATATCTTATGAATGAAATAACAAAACTACGTGTTTCGTGCCCACATTGGGCACTCCATCAGGTTCATTGAAACACAAACAGTACCACCACAATTTAAATGTACAAAGCACAAATGCCAGATGTAACGGGTAAAAGTTCACAGGGGGCAGGGATGCATTTCTCACTGCCAGGAATTCACAATTTCCACCAAAAGTCACAAGTGGATACACTAAAAAAAATAACTCAACACGCATGAAAGAACGCATGGTGCATACAACACACGTTACTGTCCAATCCTAATTCATGTTAGTAGTAGTATTACAATCCTCAAAAGCAACAATTCAGTATATTATGGCTAAAGGTGCTATAGTTTCTCAAGACTGCCAGCTAGCAATTAGATTTAGTTATTCATTGTATTCTCAACAATGTAGACTGACCTCAGTGCTCAATTAGTAAAGGACATGGGACATTAACATTATAGGAACTTACCACATGTAAAGATTTATTCTAGGAATAAAACAATAAAGCATTATGCGGTATTCTGTTCTATTCTAGTACAGCAAGCATCATTAGTTCAAAATCCTAAATATCCCTAGCTCCCAAGACTTAAAGCCCCTTCTGACGGCAAAATTATTGAACCAATACTACTTCTAAGCATTCAATATCATGACATTTAATCAAGGCTCCGCAGGTATAAACTAATAAGTGTTATATCTTAGTTAACCTGCCAGACAGCAGGTATTTTAAGCCAGCTTGATGATCACATTCCTGGAGATGGTAAAGCAGTTATAATCTTCAGACTCCTTGACGTCGAGAGATACACTGTATACTCAGTGCAAGATAAGACATGTCATCAGAAAACAAATGTAAATCAGGTACCATCTATTTTATTGTATAGTCACATTTATCATAAGTGTTAGATATGCTGCTGTATATGAGGTTGTGTTCACACTAGAATCATGAAGGCCATTTACACCTAACTGTTTTGCCTGAGTCCAGTTCAGGCAGTGTAAAAATAGCTAACTGGAGGGGGTGGGCTGCTTTAGATGGTGATATTTCCTCAATGGTCGCAGCTAGAAACATGTAACTGGTCTTGTATGAAAGCTGACAGTCCAGGCTTTCATACAAGATCACAATGACATCTAAAGTCCAAGCAACAGAGGATAAATCACTGTTAGAAATCTAGTCGGGATTTCAGCTGCATTCACAGCATCCCAACTTCTATCAGTGATATCTTCCTCTGTCCTGAACATATTGCTGTCATTCTGCTTAGAATGTCTGCTTCCAAACAAGATCAGTTGCATGTTTCTAGTTGCTACTATTCAGGAGGTAGCAGCATCTAAAGGAGCCCTCCCCCTCGAGTTAGCTACTTTTCCCACTGCTGGAGCTCCACTCTGGCAAAACAGTTAGGGGATTAAGATGGATACTGATAGATTCTGATAGACCCTATTGACTTGGTTACATTTGGTCAAACTTCTATATTAAAGAGAAATTAGACAAAAACCCTAATGAAAAGAAGCTTAACCTCTTCCTTAGGAAACTCTATGGAGGCACATGAAGTCTTTATAGTACTATATTGTGAAGTAGTATGTACTCTGTGCTGTCATATGCTACCCCTTTATGTCACCATATTTCAACAATGAACTGACCACTAAACTCCTAAGCCAAGGGTGAACAGGAATTTAGAAGAAGGAATGACAAGTTATACTCAATATCATGCTGGTAGATTGAATATTAATTTAATTAGGGATGCACCTAGCCTTTCTGCTGCCTGAGGCGAAAACTAAACTGCTTCCCCCCCAATGCCAATTTCTTAACCTAACCCCTTTGCCACAATGAAAGTGCTCATTGCCAATGGCCCTTGCACTGCCCCCTGCTTGCCCCTACCTGGTGCTGCGATCACCTCACCTAGCCTCATTCGTGTTGCACCCCTGAATTTCATGGTGACAGGTTCATTTTAGAAAGAATGCAGATAAGAAAATGTTTCAAGCACATCAGTGAGCCATTAAAGCTAGCTATAATGCATTCCAAAAGTCTTCAGACCCTTTCACTTTTTTTACATTATTTTATGTTGCAATCTTGTGTTATTGTAAAAAAAATTATAGTTTTTCCCCATCAATTTGCACTCAATACCCCATAATAAGAAAGTCAAAACAAGATTTAGAATTTTTTGCAAATTTATTAAAAAGGAAAAACTAAAAGTTTCTCATGGACATAAGTATTCAGAACCTCTGCAATGACATTTGAAATTTATCTCTGGGCCCTCCCATTTATTTTGATCTTCTTTCAGATGTTTGTACAACTTGATTGGAGCCCAGGTGTGGTAAATTCAGTTTAATTGGGCATGACTTGGAAAGACATATCTCTGCATTATTCCTCAGATCCTCTCATTCAATAGTCTCCATACACTCAAAAGCACTTCAAAAAAGTGCTCAAAAGCATTTAACTTTATATATACTTCCCTATTTAGTTAAGATGGCTAAAAACTATTGTATGAAACAAACACTTTATACCTTTTGTGTCTCTCCTCCTTTATTGATTATGAGCTCTTGCGAGCAGGGGCCTCACTCCTTGTTTTAGTTGTTGATTAGTTTGTTTCTATAAAATGTCTGATTTTGCTTGTAAATGAACCGTCTGATTGTACATCTATTGTAAGCACGTATAATAGAAAGTGTCAAAAAGGACATAATTGTATCAATACTACGACATGTTCCTGGGAGGGACAAGCATTTGGTAAATGTTGCAATCATACTACTACAAAATCATCACCAGATATACTCTCTCATTTGCTTTAAACCGCAACTACTGTATACTGTCATTTTCAAGCCATGAACTTGAATTTTTTAGCAATTATTTAACTAGATGTAAATATTTGGAGACAGTTTCTGCTAACAGATCATGCCTTTAGGAGTCATAAAAATATTCTTGGCTCCAGTTTTCACTCACATTAATCAATCCTCTAATTTAACACCTCCTTGCTCCATATTTACATATTTTATAATATGTGTTCCTCTTCTAATGTGCCAGTGGATTTAAGACAGCTTAACATGCTTTTCAGGACTTAAATGCAGAACATGCATTGTCTCCTATTTGCTGATAATATATGGCTGTGTCTACATTATGCTTCTTTTGTTATATAGCTTGCATGTATTGCACTATGGGGGAAATGATAGCGTGCTATGTTTTTTTTTTTTGTTTTTTTGTTCAGTTTAATGGGAAAAAAATCACTGAAAAATAAGAATGTCCTTCATCAAGCCATCATTCACATTGATATTTTTTTCTAAATGCAAATAAAAAGGGACCTTATGCTTTTGCAGATGCTAAAGTGGGAAACACATGTAAATGTATTTTGCTGAATAATTAAAAGAAGAAATTGCACATTTGTATTTGGTGACTGCAAATAAATAGAACTGAGCTTCACAATTTATTTTATATATACATATACATTCATTAAAGAGGACCTTTCACCACTCCTGACATGCCTGTTTTAATAGCTTCATGCACTCCCCATGTAATAACAGTTCTGGAGCATCTATTCTTATGTCTCTATGTTGTGCCTTTCCTTTATTATTTGCACTAGAAGTTATGAATGTATTGGTATTTGTCTTCAGTAAGGGAACAGAGGGGAGGTAACCAGTTGGGGGTGTGTACCTGCACAGTCTGAACATGGCAGCACTGATTGGATAGAGTCAGTCTGTGCAGGTACACACCCCCCAACTGGTTACCTCCTCTCTGTTCCTTTACTTAAGACAAATAGCAATTAATTCATAACTTCTAGTGCAAATAATAAAGGAATGGCACAACATAGAGCCATAAGAATAGATGATCCAGACTTGTTAGTACGTGGGGATTGCATGGAGCTTTTAAAACAGGCATGTCAGGAGTGGTGAAAGGTCCTCTTTAAGTCCACCTACCACTTCAACTAAATGATTTGAAGGAACATCAACAGAGTCATATGACAGCATCCCGCCTGGTTTTACTAGTCTAGTTGGAATTGGAGCTTAAAGGGGTTTTCCAGTTTGCATCAATATCCTTTAACCCTTTTCATAACAGAGCCTAATTTTATTTCTTCATTTTTGTTTTTTTTTTTTTGTTTTCTGTTGACATAGCCATATGAGGGCTTGTGTTTTTAATAGCACTGTTTAATGTGTCATGGCTTGTATTGGAAAAACATTCTTTATGAGATAAAATTGGAAAAAGAATGGCAGCTCCGCCAGTTTTTTTGGGGCTTTTGTTTTTACAGCATTTAATGTGTGCTAAAAATGAAATGGAAACCTTATTCTGCAGATCATTATGATTACAGGGATAGCAAATTTATATAGTTTTTATTATATTTTACTGTGTACAAAAATAACCCATCTTTACATTGCCATAGTCTGACACCCATAACTTTTTTATATTTCTGTATGAGAGTTGTGTGAAGGCTTGATTTTTTGTGGAGCGAGCTATAGTTTTTATTGATAACTTTTAGAGCACACATGACTTTTTAATCACTTTTTGTTAAATGTTTTTTTGGGGAGGCGAGGTGACCAAAAAACAGCAAATCAGCAATTTTTCATTTTTTGTCTTACAGCATTCACAGTGTCAAAGTAGTTCAATTTTCAGGCAGAGAAATAATCAAGTAATAATTAAATTGGCCGAGAAATAACGCTTGAACATGAGACACAAGCTCTTATTTAAGGAGATCTAGGGTTGATCCCCAAAAATGTCTTTATTTATACCCTCATAATTGTAGGAGTAACTGGGAGGGTTTTCAGGCGGTTACAATATGCAGGAACATTTTTAAAATATTTCAATAATTCAGTCATTTTCAGATGCCAATGATCTTAATTTTTTATTGTCTTTTTTATATGTAAACTTGCAAATGAGGGTTATTTGAATTTTTTATATTTTTATGTTTTTCACATTGGTTTAAACTTTTATTTAGTTTTTTAATAGCAATTTTTAGTCCTCTTGGAGGACTTGAATGTGTGATCTCCTGATTGCTTGTCGTATAGAATACTATTGCAGTCTATGGGATTCTGACAGGCTGGTTGTCAAGCCATGTCTCAAAAACGGCTTTGCAGGCAGCTCATTATGTCAGCACTGGGAACCTTCATAAGGCCCCAGGCTGTCATAGCAACTCATCAAAGCTCCTTGATTTTCACTTGGGATCCCCTCCCTCTGCCTAACTCCTCAGATGTCACAGCCGCCTTTGACCTCGTAGGGATCTGAGGGATTAAATGATTGAGGTCGGCATCATCTAAGATCCTGTTCATGGTGGCCAGATGCCAGCTGTCAGCTGTATTACACATCAATCACTCGCCGCAAATTGAGTGGACTCAGCTTATGTGACCGCATCGGATGAGGGTTTTATAGGGCTGTGACATCACAGTGGATGGCTATCTGCGGATTGGCAGGCTGCACAGCATTCCTGGATTTGTCTCTTCTACACTTAGTTTCGCTTTGTAACAGCCACTATTTTAGGAAAACCTGACTCGTTACCATAAAGCACAAGAAAATTCAGATTTGTTTCGAATTTAAGTTTTCCTAAATTTTGGACTGAATTCCGCTTCAAGTGCTTTACTTCAGTCAATACTAGTGCCAATCCTCCAGGGAAAGAGTTACTGGATTCTACAAAGAGTGTAACATAGACTGAACTGGATGTACGTATATCTTTTTTCAGCCTAACAAACTATATTACTATGTAACAGTTCTACAAATTGGAAAGCAAAGCATTCTGAGAAGTTAAATTGTTCAAGCTTTGCTACAGACTTCCCGGCACGTGGTGGGATCTAATAAGCTTCAAGTTCCCCATCATATTGAAAGAAATGCCTTATCACTTGTTTAGAGACTGTGCTATATTGAGGAGATACCAATATAGTGAGAGAAACTTGGAAAAATTGAGCAGATAATAAGAAGGAGACTTAACTCGTTGCCTTTTATATATAGTCTTGGGAAACTGCACATACTGTTAAAAACCAAAGCAATCCCAGAAAACCTCAAGAAAGTGAATGTCAGCCTTTGAACACATTTGTACATCTAAATAATGGTGAATTTGTAATTAGAGCACCATTTTTATATAACAATTTTCTAAATACCCCTAGGAGTAGCTGCAGAAAATTAAAGTGTTGTCCAAGTTATTAGCTTGTTCTTTGTATGTGTCTAATTAATCAAATGTAAAGGATTTTCAGTTCACTTCCTTTATCTGTAGTGGCTCCTTTCTCAGATTTCACCGAGGGTCACATGACCTGTGATGTCAGCTTCTCTCCCTGCTCTTCTGATGTTTCGTGCACAAGCCTGAGTCTGTACATGAGTCGTCACTGTGTTGGCCACGCCCTCCTGCACTGCAGCCTGCCTTGTGTCTCCTTCCTTGATTTTTCAGCAAACTTTAACCCCTTCTGTAGCACACATTCAGGGCTCAAGGCTTTGTTGAGCAGCTGAAGGCAATGAAGAAACACAGAATCTGCCCTCCTCATCCTGCAGACATAGGAGCTAACACTGGAGGAGATCTGAGGAGTTCTGCAGAGTACTGCACAAGAACAGGTAGGAAGAACCTGTGTGCATCAGCATGGTCATTGTACATCTGGGACTTGTAGTCCTTCACATACAACATGCTGCTGAGTATCCCAGCAGTCAGACATGTCACTCAGGGCAGCACTTGTATTCATTCCCTTTGCAGAGCAGGGGGAGGGGCAGAGATTGTTGTTACTGCAGGTAAACAAAGGGTCAGAAGAGAACCAGAGAAATGTGGAAACAGATTTTTTTTTTTGTCTAAAACTTGTTTAGCTTAGTTATTTATTGCTGCTCATCAGATTTACAGTGCTATATATTTTTTTTACATTACTTGGACAACCCCTTTAAGCACTACCTACTATCATGATATATTACAAAATAAATTATCATTTTGGAACTTAAAATGAAATGGTGATCAAAGATGGGCATTTACTTTAAGGTTGTGTGGAAAACCTGCTGCTTTAGTAGAAACAGCAACATTTATCAGATTTTAATGTCTGCAATGGAATCCACACATAACTTAAATTTCAAATTGTTCATTTATGCTGCATGAAATTTTATGAATTTATGCTGTGTGAATTTATAATGGGCTAGCACTAGATGAAGATTGTATTGTTGAATTCCAATTTCTTTTACATAACTATAAAGTCACCATCAGCAATTTCTGGGCCACAAACTGCCAAAGAGTTTGGGTTTCATGGGTCTCAGGATGGTTAGGGGGAGATATAAGTTGACTGGGATTCTGTGGCACTGGTCAGATACAAGGTTGCATGGACTTTGTGAAAGATGGGGGGGAGGGGAGCAGGTGCTCTGTGACAGGGCAGGGAATACAGTTGGAGACAGGGTCTGTGAAGAGCAGAACATAGAAGGTGGTAGGGGTTCTTAGATAGGGGTTGTGGCACACAATATGGCAGAAGCTCTGTGGGGAAGAGAAGTTGGGCACAGAAGGTGGTAGGTATTGTGACAGAAAAGTGACAGGGGATTTGTGGAAACAGCAGGAAGGGCGCAAAGTGAAAGGCAGATAAAGTCTTCCTACCTGAAACTGCTCTGCCAGCTGTCCACGCTGATATTGCAGTCACTGCTGGCTTAGATGGAAAATGAAGAAACAAACAGGGGAAGGGAGAAAACAAGAGCATATCTTTAGGGTAATATTATAAAAATGCTGAGGATATGTTCAGACTCACATATCGGAATGCAAATAGTAGGTATATCAATAGATATAGAAATCAGTAGTAGGTATATCAATAGAGTCAACTGGACTCTTAAGAGGATAATGAATGCCAGCTGCAGAAACAGACAACATCCATGCTCCTTTTTTGTAGTGATGGCATCCTAATGAAATGACCATCAATGGAAGATTGGAAGAAACTGTGTGCATCTTTCATACAATATGAGAGATACTAGATTAAAACAAGTTGATGTTATGCCAATTGGTTTATTTGAAGGAGAAAACATGGAGGCTATACATTTCAGCACTAGTCCATTCCCTTATCAGCCCACAATGGTCATATTTTGAAATGGTATCAATCTTTTATGGAAGATAAATTCAGCAATTTTCCGAAAGAGAAGTTTCTTCTATTGATGGTCACACTCCCAGCTTATATGGCACTCCTTGACATGGACTGCAGTACTCGGCAAGTGATGGCACTGGTGGGCACTCACGACTCCCGCTGCTTCGACTCAGCACATAAAAAGTACCGTCCCATCACACGTATGCAGATATATACACTCACCGGCCACTTTATTAGGTACACCTGTCCAACTGCTCGTTAACACTTAATTTTTAATCAGCCAATCACATGGCGGCAACTCAGTGCATTTAGGCATGTAGACATGGTCAAGACAATCTCCTGCAGTTCAAACCGAGCATCAGTATGGGGAAGAAAGGTGATTTGAGTGCCTTTGAACGTGGCATGGTTGTTGGTGCCAGAAGGGCTGGTCTGAGTATTTCAGAAACTGCTGATCTACTGGGATTTTCACGCACAACCATCTCTAGGGTTTACAGAGAATGGTCCGAAAAAGAAAAAACATCCAGTGAGCGGCAGTTCTGTGGGCGGAAATGCCTTGTTGATGCCAGAGGTCAGAGGAGAATGGGCAGACTGGTTCGAGCTGATAGAAAGGCAACAGTGACTCAAATTGCCACCCGTTACAACCAAGGTAGGCAGAAGAGCATCTCTGAACGCACAGTACGTCGAACTTTGAGGCAGATGGGCTACAGCAGCAGAAGACCACACCGGGTGCCACTCCTTTCAGCTAAGAACAGGAAACTGAGGCTACAATTTGCACAAGCTCATCGAAATTGGACAGTAGAAGATTGGAAAAACGTTGCCTGGTCTGATGAGTCTCGATTTCTGCTGCGACATTCGGATGGTAGGGTCAGAATTTGGCGTCAACAACATGAAAGCATGGATCCATCCTGCCTTGTATCAACGGTTCAAGCTGGTGGTGGTGGTGTCATGGTGTGGGGAATATTTTCTTGGCACTCGTTGCAACGCCACAGCCTACCTGAGTATTGTTGCTGACCATGTCCATCCCTTTATGACCACAATGTACCCAACATCTGATGGCTACTTTCAGCAGGATAATGCGCCATGTCATAAAGCTGGAATCATCTCAGACTGGTTTCTTGAACATGACAATGAGTTCACTGTACTCAAATGGCCTCCACAGTCACCAGATCTCAATCCAATAGAGCATCTTTGGGATGTGGTGGAACGGGAGATTCGCATCATGGATGTGCAGCTGACAAATCTGCGGCAACTGTGTGATGCCATCATGTCAATATGGACCAAAATCTCTGAGGAATGCTTCCAGCACCTTGTTGAATCTATGCCACGAAGAATTGAGGCAGTTCTGAAGGCAAAAGGGGGTCCAACCCGTTACTAGCATGGTGTACCTAATAAAGTGGCCGGTGAGTGTATATTCCATCACATTAATATAAAGTGAATATTCAAAGCTTCCCAGAAGACAGTAGTGTATATAGATTATAGATGTCATGGTTGGAGCAGAAGCAGAATTAATTCATGAACCCATTCTGCATCTTCTTAATCATCAGGTGTTTTTTGTATAATGTGTATACCTAGAATGATAAAATAAAACATAATATAAAACAAACACTGTAACAATATTTGAGTCTCTATTGAATAGTTGGTGCTTGTGAATAAATGACTTGTGTGGCAGAAGGTGGTCGGCCTCTCCTTTTTACGTGCATATGTGTATTATAAATATCCACATCAGTGATTATATTATGTGTGTGCAGCATTCTAGATTCCAATAATAGATTTCATGTTAAATATCTGTTAAAACAAGTTTACAAAATATTTAGAGAATGACAGGAATGTATCAAGGATTGTGACCACAACAGTGTCAGTGCAAAAACTGTACACATGCACGCACTAATAATTGCACTCAGAGATCAGGAGGAATTACTTATTCTCCTTGTCTAAGGCTCATACAAATCTGGAAGGAATCCAAAAATACTTTTTGCAAATATGACAAACAGTACTCAGTGATTAATTTATTGTAGGTTTGGTAATTTCCAGGCAGTGATGAAGCATAGGGAGTATTTCAAAGGGTTTTTGTGCTTTAGTGATTGTCCCTGGACTCAAGGTGAGTAGTGGTCATTCTACCTATGGAGAAAAAAAATCAACAAACCAATAAACTTACAGAAAAGATTGTAATCAAATATTCCTATATTTACAGCTTAATGTATTAAATGAAAAAATACATTAAAATGGAATTCTCACACAAAAGATAAAATGGAGCACATTCGGTCCGTTCAATAACATAGAGAATATAGTGGGGTTACATAAATACACATGCAGATGCCCTGAGTAAAGAAAGTGACAACCACCTGCTGGAATATATGATAGGCAGAACATGTATGTAGTCAAATACTAAAACAATAGAAAACAATCCATAAGCTTGTAAATAAAGCACTGACTGCACACCATTGGTCTGCATCTGCCATGCTATATTTACCGTATTTTTCACTTTATAAGAGACACATTCTTCCCCCCAAAAGTAGGCAAAAAATGGCAGTGCGTCTTATAAAGCGAATACTACTGAGCGCTTCTATTATGGAAGCACTCACTAGTATACATTAGGTGCCGGGAACGGGGAAGATACTTACCCTCCCTGGTCTTCTTGCTGGGGCTCGTGCTCCCTTGTCTTCTCCTCCTGGCGCGGCACAGTGCAGCATCCGCCGGAGAAGACAGAGGAGCGAGACTTGCCAGAGATGAAGAGGAGCCAAGGTGCAGGAGAGGTAAGCAGAGTTTTTGTTTTAGTCTCATGAGGGTCTAAAAGGGCTGATCTGATGTCAGATGGGGGTCTGAAAGGGCTGATCTGAGGTCTAATGGGGGTCTGAAAGGGCTGAAGGGGGTCTGAAAGGGCTGATCTGAGGTCTGATAGGGGTCTGAAATGCTGATTGGAGTCTGAAAGGAATGATGGGGGTCTGAAAGGGCTGATCTGAGGTCTGATGGGGGTCTGAAAGGGCTGATCTGAGATCTAATGGAGGTCTGACATGGAGGGCTGATGGGGTTCCAACATGGAGGGCTGATATGGGGGTGTGATGTGATGTCCTGATATTTATGGGGGGGTCTGATATGAGGAACTGATGAAAAATAATTTTTTTCTTATTTTCCTACTCTAAAATCTGTGGTGCGTCTTCTCATCGGTTGCGTCTTATAAAGGAAAAATACGGTACATGCTTTTGGCTTCATTAAATTTATTTAGGAATATCTGTATCTCTTAATGAAGGCCTCATATGGCCCTTGACTCCATATAATGGCCACATAATGCATTCCAGTTGCATTAGATGAAAACCCATCCCTCTAGTGGAAAATAAGTATACAGGACCCCTGTTCATGGGATCAGTAAGTGATTGCACTCTATCAGTAATTTACACTAGAAGCTCCTATTGATATACCAAAATGTACAGTCATGGCCAAAAGTTTTGAGAATGATACAAATATTAATTTTTACAAAGTCTACTGCTTCAGTTTTTATAATGGCAATTTGCATATACTCCAGAATGTTATAAAGAGTGATCAGCTTAACAGCAATTACTTGCAAAGTCAATATTTGCATAGAAAATGAACTTTATCCCCCAAAACACATTTCAACATCATTGCAGCCCTGCCTTAAAAGAACCAGCTAACATCGTTTCAGTGATTGCTCCATTAACACAGGTGTGGGTGTTGATGAGGACAGGGCTGGAGATCAATCTGTCATGATTAAGTAAGAATGACACCACTGGACACTTTAAAAGGAGGCTGGTGCTTGGCATCATTGTTTCTCTTCTGTTAACCATGGTTATCTCTAAAGAAACACGTGCAGTCATCATTGCACTACACAAAAATGGCCTAACAGGGAAGAGTATCGCAGCTAGAAAGATTGCACCTCATTCAACAATCTATCGCATCATCAAGAACTTCAAGGAGAGAGGTTCCATTGTTGCCAAAAAGGCTCCAGGGCGCCCAAGAAAGACCAGCAAGTGCCAGGACCGTCTCTTAAAAGTGTTTCAGCTGCGGGATCGGGCTACCAGCAGTGCAGAGCTTGCTCAGGAATGGCAGCAGGCAGGTGTGAGTGCATCTGCACGCACTGTGAGGTGGAGACTCTTGGAGCAAGGCCTGGTCTCAAGGAGGGCAGCAAAGAAGCCACTTCTCTCCAGAAAAAACATCAGGGACAGACTGATATTCTGCAAAAGGTACAGGGAGTGGACTGCTGAGGACTGGGGTAAAGTCATTTTCTCTGATGAATCCCCTTTTCGATTGTTTGGGACATCTGGAAAACAGCTTATTCGGAGAAGACGAGGTGAGCGCTACCACCAGTCTTGTCTCATGCCAACTGTAAAGCATCCTGAAACCATTCATGTGTGGGGTTGCTTGTCAGCCAAGGGAATCGGCTCTCTCACAGTCTTGCCTAAAAACACAGCCATGAATAAAGAATGGTACCAGAATGTCCTCCGAGAGCAACTTCTCCCAACCGTCCAAGAGCAGTTTGGCATTCAACAATGCCTTTTCCAGCATAATGGAGCACCTTGCCATAAAGCAAAGGTGATAACTAAATGGCTCAGGGAACAAAACATAGAGATTTTGGGTCCATGGCCTGGAAACTCCCCAGATCTTAATCCCATTGAGAACTTGTGGTCAATCATCAAGAGACGGGTGGACAAACAAAAACCTACAAATTCTGACAAAATGCAAGCATTGATTGTGCAAGAATGGACTGCTATCAGTAAGGATTTGGTCCAGAAGTTGATTTAGAGCATGCCAGGGAGAATTGCAGAGGTCCTGAAGAAGAAGGGTCAACACTGCAAATATTGACTTGCTGCATTAACTCATTCTAACTGTCAATATAAGCTTTTGTTACTCATAATATGATTGCAATTATATTTCTGTATGTGATAAAAACATCTGACAAACACACATAAAAACCAGAGGGCAGCAGATCATGTGAAAATATAATATTTGTGTCATTCTCAAAACTTTTGGCCATGACTGTATATAGTTTGAAAACCTTGAGTTTGAATGTAACTCTGGTTCTTCACAAAAATGTAGAACTGGAGTTCAGCAGATGCCTTTCCCCAGTACTAACAGTCTCTCGTGGGACTCAGATACCCCCAGTACTTACAGTAGGGCCAAATTGTACAACAACCAGATGATCGCAAGAATAATATCATGAAGCACATGTCAACACTGGCAGGCAACAGATGTAGACTCATTGATTGATGACAGGAACCAAATGATGATGGCAAATGGGCACAAATGAATGAAGGAGATGGCAGTGGAGCAGACTGAAGATGGTAATGGTATACAGACTGAGAGCAGATGAATGACAGTGAACAGATAGAAATGACACAGAAATTGACCCCAATGTCTGTAATATTACCCCAGCAAGGCAAAAGAAGGTCCCAGAGACAATTCAAAAATCAAACTCAACAAACAATGAACATAATCAAAGCAAAACAACAAACTTCAATGCTAGCATCAATGACAAGGTTAAAAGAACTAAAGGTACCAAGCTTGCCAGACGCAACACAAATCTAGATGCAAGATACATTTAGGGATGCTGCATACAAATGAAAAGAGCTCATGCTATATTCAGCAACTAAAGAGCGGAAAGTATGAACCCTTTAAAGCTGTGTGCACTTTTTTACATTTGAAGACCAGCCTGTTGTACCTGTGAAGAAAAAAACCTACTCACCTGCTTCACACTGCACCATTTCAACTTCCTCGGTTCCTTGCTCACTTCTACAGTCTTCTGGTCCCTGTCGTGTAAATGTCCGGATGGACCCCAAGAGGCACATTGTTGTTGGTGGTTGTTACTTCTGTTTTGCTATGAGGCTGAGTGAGCATAGGTGTGGTAACATGGCAGGCCTGAAGGCCCTTCATAAGGCCCGCTGCTGCCATAGCAAACAATCAGGACCACATGATTGTGTTATGGTGGTGCCAGTGGAAGAATAGAGGCAGCTAACTACCTCTGTCTAATTGCTCACATGCCACTCACATGCCACTGTTGCTACTGTAGCATCTGAAGGTTTAAGTGGCCAATTATGGAGCTATCTCCAATCCTAGTAGATGGGTGTCGGCTATATAATACAGCCAGCACTCACTGTGGAGATAGCGGGGTCCACTCATGAGCATACTCCAAACATTACTTGGCGACCAATGACATACATGTACGTTCATTGGTTAATAAGTGGTTAAAGGAAGGCTAACCAATCAAGAACTAGTACTTAAATTAACTGTGCTGAGCAAGGTGATCATCTGACCCAGAAATCAGATATAATGCAGTTGTTAATAAACTGCCCCATACTATTTGAGTAAAGAGGAGAAGACAAGACAATAGGGATATCCATGTTACTCATAACAAATCACACAAAAAAATGTTAATGTCAGTAACACGAAGATCTGAGGATGATCATTTTTACTGCACAGACAGTATTCAGCTCCATACAAACACTCTGCTATATATAACTTGTCTTTCAGACTCATATACTGATCAACAGTGAACAAATTACATACTAAACACAACAGAATGTATGGAAAAGGGGAGACAGGGGCCACAGGGTAAGCACCCGAAGGCCCACCATTGCTTGCGGTTTGTGGTCTCCATCCTACTGGAAAGAAGCACAGCTGATTATGTGATCAGCTATGTTTCTGATTGAAGCACAGCACAGTACTGAAATAAAAGTCCTAGCAGGAGCGGGAAACTCAAGAAGAAATATTCGTGTCCCCCAGATGTCTTTTAATGACCTCTCAGGGTATTAAAAAAAGAAGTAAAAAAATAAATCATAAAAAATAATAAAAGACAATTAATAAAAACGGCAACACCAAACAAAACTGTCTCCATTATCGCCCCATTCACATGACACTATACATATTATAAACCAAAACTCTTCATAATTGATTATTTTGGCGTCAGTGTCCATATTTAAAAAATAAGAAGCTATGGTTTGAAAAAAAAATTACTTTTTAAAAATATTTAGCAATTTTCCCCAAATTAAAAAAAAACTAAAACACATACATTAAAAACCCATACATGTCACATAAGAAAGTTGCAATGATTGTGATACTCCAACAAATAAAAAAGTTACAACTGTTAAACCACCACGTGTGCTAAAACACAAAACAGTGGTCATTAAGGTCTTTTTGAGTGCTTTGCCCACCACTAATAAGGTAAAGTGCTTACTGGTTATTGCAGGGCATCGGTCACACAGTTATAACTTATAACTGGGGGGCAGGAAGCGATAATAGTCAATTAGTGCTGTCCTCGGGAGTGAACGAGAGAGCTCATATATAGGAGGCAGGATGGAAGGAAATTTCCGAGTAGCAAAAATGATTGTGAAAGTCCAACAAATAAAAAAATTACAACTGTTAAACCATCACGTGTGCCAAATCACAAAACAGTGGTCATTAAGGTCACGCCTGGTCATTAATGAGTTAACCGAGTGCTTTTCCCACTACTAGTAAGGGAAAGTGCTTAGGCCTCTTTCACACTAGTGTTAGCACGGATCCGGCACCTAAAGGGTGCCAACGGATCCGTGCTAACGCTGATACATGTGTGGAGCCGGAGCAGCGCTCCGGCCCCACACATGACACACATTGAAACAAGACACAGACATACAGACATACATACAAACATACAGACATACATACATACATACTCACATACTCCAGGGACGCCGGCAGAACGTCTTCACGCGCCTCCTGCGCGCAGTGATGACGATTCCCCACAGCGCCCTCTGCTGGGCACAGTGGGGAAACGTCATAGCTGCGCGCAGGAGGCGCGTGAAGACATGCTGCCAGCGTCCCTGGAGTATGTGAGTATGTATGTATGTCTGTATGTATGTCTGTATGTTTGTATGTATGTCTGTATGTTTGTATGTATGTCTGTATGTCTGTATCTATGTATGTAGCCGGATCCGGAATGACCCCCCATTGCAAATCAATGGAGGACAGATCTGGATTACTGGTGTGTCCACACCAAACGGATCTGTCCCCATTGACTTGCATTGGGGGTCATTCCGGATCCGTCTTGGTGCGGATGCCTGGACCGGAGAGCAAACCGCAGCATGCGGGCTGCAAGCAGGCTGGAAGAGACTTGCATCGCATCGCTGATGGAGGTAAGTATAAGTGTTTATTTTTTTTGTATGATGCAATTACGGACCGGAGCTCTTCTTAATGGCACACGGGGCACTGGGGGCATTTCTCTTACTGGCACATGGGGGCATTTTTTTACTGGCACATGGGGGCACTGGGGGGATTTTTTTACTGGCACATGGGAGCACTGGGGGCATTTTTTTACTGGCACATGGGGGCACTGAGGGCATTTCTTATTGGCATATGGGGGCACTGGGGGCCTTACTTACTGGCACATGGGGGCATTTTTTTACTGGCACATGGGGGCACTGGGGAATTTTTTTACTGGCACAAGGGGGCACTAGGGGCATTTCTTATTGGCACATGGGAGCACTGGGGGCATTTTTTTACTGGCATATGGGGGCACTGGGGGCATTTCTTGGCACATGGGGGCATTTCTTATTGGCACATGGGGGCACTGGGGGCATTTCTTACTGGTACATGGGGCACTGGGGGCATTTCTTACTGGCACATGGGCATTTCTTACTGGCACATGGGGGCATTTCTTACTGGCACATGATTTGGGGGGCATCTATGGAGGTGGGACACTTTTTACTGGCACATTTTTGAGGGAAATTTTGGGGGCACTTCTGGCACATTATTGGGGGCACTTCTTACTGGCACATTATTGGGGCACTATGGGGGCTCTTCTTACTGGCACATTATTGGGGGGCACTATGGGGGGCATCTACTGAGCCAACAAAGAAGGGGTATTTTATATGGGGGTCTCTGTATAGGGGCATTTTATACTGGAACACATTATGGCGGGTACTATGGGGGCATCTATGGGGGGGCACTAAGAAGGGTTATTTTATACTTGCATATTATGGGGGACACTCAGGGCATCTACTGGGGCACTGTTTAGGGATATTTTATACTGGCACATTATGGGGCACCATGGGGACATTAGCTCAACTAGGGACATTAAAAGTAAGGTTTTTTTTTGCACTGGCACACATGAAGGGGCATTTTTGTACTGTCACATTACAAAGAGAATTATTACTACTGGGGTTCTCTGGGGAACATGATTAGTAGTATGGGTACTATGGAAGCATTAACCAAGCTGAACTCTTGCACAAGGGTCCATGAGCCTTTAGCTACGCCCCTGGGAAGCGGTAACAATCAATGAGTGCCGTCTTCAGAAGTGAAGAAGAGAGCTCATAGATGAATAGAAGACAGGGTGGAAGGAGATGTCTCCACTTAAGCCCCTATTACACGGAACAATTTTGGGGCGAATTACTGGGAACAAGTGTTCATAGGAACGTTGATTCCTGACAAGTGGCCTGTATAATAGTGCTGCCAATCAGCCGATAAATGAGCAATCACTCGTTTGTTGGCTGATTTGCATCTTTCATCAGAATGCAAGATGTACAATTATCGTCAGCACATGTGTGTCTAACCAGGCATGTACAGCCAATAATCAATAGAACCGAATGAGGGAAGAAAGAGTGGTAGCGATCATCCCTCCCGCCAATGTATATATATTTATTTTTTTAATTAAACAATTCATATCATTTGCTGTTTATACAGAATGTAGTCTGTTCCCGGTATGGGAACGCAACCAAACGGAACAGAATGCATTTTGGAGCAGTCCATTCTGTTCAGTTACATTTTGTCCCCATTGACAATGAATGGGCACAAAAAGGAAGCGTTTTTCTACGGTATTGAGATCTTATGGTTAGTGTTGCAGACGACTCCTTTCTTATGTTTCCTCTTGGCTAGAAATACCTAGTGATGACCATTAAAAAGAAAAAAAATATGCTTTAACTCTGTCAAGCTTGTAAGGAAACACATCTCATGCCATACATCTCAGGATTTCTCAAGCCAAGATACAAGGTAAGAAAGGGTACATTTGAAAGCAGCAACCCAGATTGGATTCTGTTAATTTATATATTTTATTCATATTTATGCATATTCAACAGCGCTGTAGAGAGAGGGACATTTATCAAGGCTAGATTTTTTTTTTGCCGGTCTTAATCACCCTTGACCCGCTAGAAGATATAACAAAGTTATGTAGAGGCACACGCCTCTCATAGATTTGTTACATCCTTCTGCTTGCCGTTCCACAGTCTAAACTGTCCTAGCTGCCATACTTTCCACTCTTTATTCAAGCCAGAAAACTAATAATGTGTCGGGCCTGCGTCAACACCCCTGCCCTCACCGCTGCCCCTTTTCTCACCAATACTGAAAAGTGGTATGAAGGGAGAAAAGTCACAGATTTTGCTTCCAGTATGGTGTGCAAAAAAAATCTGTGACTTTATTACATCACTAAAGTGGCAAAAAAACAGATAATAAGTGCCCCCTAAAATCCTTAAAGGGAGGCTATAAAAACATTCAGTATAACTTATTTTTTTCATTTTAATTCCTGCTTATTCTAGGCTTAAGAATCCAGTGGGCAGTCCTACTTCATGAATGGCAGCCATGCATGTGCACATTTATACAAGGTAGGCTGCCAATCACTCATATCATCACCCACTGGACTACTAAGGCCAGAATGAGCAGGAATTTAAATTAATGATTTACAAATTATACAGAACATTTTCCCACAAACCTATATACAAATCTGCTCAGCTCCTCCTGCTCTATAACCAGCAGTGTAGACTATATGTTTGACAGGTTCCCTTTAAATAGAATGTCCCAGGAAAAATATTCTATAGTTTTCACAGCAGCACATGGATCTGAATACTTTTGAATTTGCATGTAATTGAAATGTAGTATAGACACTGACATATTCAATGAAATCTATCTGTTTAGCGCCACCTGCTGTTTATTCTTTTTCTAATTTCTTTGCCCATCTCACTGCTGTAGATGCACAAGCTCAATTCCATCCTTCAACTGCCACCAGCTACAGCACACAGGACACTCCTCCAGAGAAAGGGCACCCCCCCTGAGCTGCGAGCTACTATATGATGTCTTATTTTCATTTTTTTTGTTGTTGCAATAATCATGGGAGTACCCTTTTAACCCCTTTAACTATCAACATACTGGTACGTCACGGTGGCTGAGATAATGTAGTAAGCAAGCTTCAAACGTGGTAAGTGCCAGCCAGAGGCAAAGCTAGAGGTTCAGCACAGGGGGGGCCAAACATGCTTAAGTGGGCCCCCCACTTAGTGGCTTCCCAAACGCACGTTTCCAACTTCACAGGCACATACTACTAGTTGTGGTTATAATATTGTATTAGAAAGATGACTGTATAAACTGCTAGATCATCTATGCTGTTAAGTACAGTACAATAGACTTTCTACATACCCTAGTCTAAATACTCTACCACATAATGCAGTAAAATATAGGAGTAATAGGAATAAAAAACAAGGGGACTCCTATGTTAAAGGAAACCTGTCCCCAGTTTTTACATCACTAAACTAACAGTCCCCTCAAGCATTGTCTCTTTTATGTTAAAACTCACTCGTTTACCTATTAAAAATCGTCTCCAAAGTCATATGCAAATGAGCTGAGAAGAGTCACTTTATGTATGAGATGAGTCACGCTAAGAGGATGGAGGGTCACTTCAGAGGCCCTTATCCTGGCCTCTATAACCCAGAGAACAGAGCAGCTCAGATTTCAAATTATATCATGTGGATCTGTGTACTATAAAACCAGAGATACAGGCGGGAAACTGAGTTTTTATCTGCAGCTCTGGGACACTAGACACTAGCAGCCAGAAAGGATAAAATGGCACTAGGGACAGAGAGGAGGAGTTACGTCACGGCGTGCTCAGGTCATCACACCGTGACAGACAGCTTAGGGCAGAAAAGTGAGCGGACGGAGGTGCAGTATGACGCTGTGACAGAAGCAAAAGTTCACAGCATCATGCCGCAGCTTAGTCCGCTCGCTTTATACCACTGTTGTGATGGTGCAGGAGAGCACTGTCGGACCTGGCAGAGAAGCAATTGGATGGAGGTGCGGCATGACGCTGTGACAGTAGATTAGTTCACAGCATCATGCTGCAGCTTTCCTGTTGCAACGGTGCTATCCTGCACCATCACTATAGTGGACGGAGGTGCGGACTGACGATAGATTAGTAGATCATGCCACTCTTTTGTCCGCTCGCTTAACACCAGTTGTCACAGCCAGTGGACGGAAGTGTGGCATGATCTACTAATCTATCGCCAGTCTGCTGTCGTAGAGAGGAGATCACTGTGGACGCAGCGTCCTGCTCCTCCCCACCGCCTATTAACCCTTCCGGTTCTCTCTGCAACAGCCTGGGATGTGGTGCCTCTCAACTGTCCAGGGCCGGACTGGGACTAAAAAGCAGCCCTGGCACAAACCCTCTGCCAGCCCACATAAAAATTGCCATTTTTTACAAAACTGGAGTATGTCAGTAAGGGTGGGTTTACACTGAAAGCATATGCGTTTTCACCAAAAGAAACATGTGTTTAGCGTTGTTAATCATTATCATTACAACGCTAAACACGTTTCTATCAACCAAACGCATGTGTTTTTGTGAAAACAGGGTAAACTGACTGAGCTACATTTGCAATCAATTAGAAATACCTGGAGTGTGTGGTTTCACTGAACCCCTTTGTGTTTAAATATTAATTCTGTTACACCAAGAATATCGGGGTGAAGACACAAGACATGGGTCTGCTGCTGGTTTTCCACAGCTCAAATTGACATACTGTGGCTTGAAAACTCGCAGTGCAGGTCACTTTGTGCTGCGTTTTTTTGCAGCATGATGATACATCATAGCGGGTTAGCCACTGGGCATGTCCAAGACAGCTGATCGATTGTGAGTCCTGTTGGAATGCATCTTATAACAGCCATATATGGAATTCACCTTTTAGGATTAGGGCCAGTTATTTTAAACTAAAACCAGCTGTGGTCAAACACACAGAACAGGTGCAAGTCTTTTCATTATACCTTATCTCTGTGTACTCTACACACCTGGTTTTGGTTAAAAAAAACTGATGCAAATAACTGATGGAAAAATGGAGATGTGAACTGGCCCTTAGCCTGCTATTGTGTCGGCATGTATTTACTATATTTCTACATAGCTATCGCAGCAATGTACCGTATCTAGAACTTGCCAGCAAAATGAATGCAACAAAAGGAGTCATGATAAACATACCAGCTCACTGTGCGCCCACCAGACCTCAGATCAGCCCACTGTGCCCCCATCAGACCTCAGATCAGCCTACTGTGCCCCCATCAGACCTCAGATCAACAGAATGTGCCCCCATCAGACCTCAGATCAGCCTACTGTGCCCCCATCAGACCTCAGATCAGCAGAACGTGCCCCCATCAGACCTCAGATCAGCTTAATGTACCCCCATCAGACCTCAGATCAGCGTATTGTGCCCCATCAGACCTCAGATCATCAGAATGTGCCCCCTATCAGACCTCAGATCATCAGAATGTGCCCCCATCAGACCTCAGATCATCAGAATGTGCCCCCATCAGACCTCAGATCATCAGAATGTGCCCCCATCAGACCTCAGATCATCAGAATGCGCCCCCATGAGACCTCAGATCAGCAGAATGTGCCCCCATCAGACCTCAGATCAGCCCACCCAGCCACATAAGGTTAAAATAAAAACCCTTCTTACCTGTCCTGCACTGCGGCTGCCCTCTGGTCCGGCAATCCACTCTCTTCCCATGCCGGCGCGCACTAGGACCTGACGCTGCGTGCCGGCCAGGGAAGAGAGTGGAGCGCTGGACCAGAGGGCAGCCGCAGCGCAGGACAGGTAAGAAAGGTTTTTATTTTAACCTTATGTGGCTGGGTGGGCTGATCTGAGGTCTGATGGGGGTCCCTACATACAAGTGAGCACTTCCATAATGGAAGCGCTCACTTGTATTCGCCTTATTTACATATTTAAATGGCTCGCCTGATATTTGCGCTGGGCGGCCCACTTTTTCAAAATATCGTGCGGCCCACCGGGCAAATGCCCGGTCTGGTAGATGGCCAGTCCGGGCCTGCAACTGTGCCTAGAGCAGCACGTCCCAGGCCAGGCTGATTGTACTAAGGCCATCCCTGCTGGGCCCCCCAGAGGCACTGGGCCTGGAGCCGTCGCCCCCCCTGCCCCCCCGGGAGCTACGCCTCTGTTGCCAGCTGTATAATACAGTAGGCACCCCGCTGCAGTGATGGGGAGTGGTGATTGAGCCCAATTACCATGGCAGCCTGGAAGCTTCGCAGGCCTGCCATGGTAAGCTACTTTATGAACTCTGCACGAAGCTCAGCAGGGAGCGTGTCAAAATCCCTTTCATCCAAATAGATCTCTATTAGGGCTCATGCATACAAACATATTTTTAGTCTGCATCCAATCCACATTTTTGTGGGTTAGATGTGGACCCATTCACACGTGTGCTGTCCGCATCCATATAGCTTTTCCGTGGGATCCTCAAAAATATAGAACATGTCCTACTCTTGTCCACTTTAACCCTTTCAGTACCGGAGGTTTTTTCGGTCATGCATTTTCGTTTTGCGCTCCCTGCCTTCAAACAGCCATAACTCTTTTATTTTTCTGTTCACATAGCTGTATGAGGGCTTGTTTTTTGCGGGACAAGTTGTACTTTCCAACGCCACCGTTTAATATTGCATATGGTGTAGTGGGAAGCGGGAAAAAAATTCCAAATCAGGTGAAATTGCAAAAAAAACGCTATTCCGCTACAGTTCTACGGGTTTCTTATTTACAGCGTTCGATGTGCATTAAAACTGATCCGTTATTTTCATTCTACTCGTCAGTACGAATCTGGCAATACCTAATATGTATAGTTTTTCCTGCGTTTTGATTGAAAGTTGCCCTTTTTTTTTTTTTTTCCTTGTCATATCTTGACCCCTATAACTTTTTGGTATTTATGTGTACAGAGCTGTATGGGGGCTCATTTTTTGCGGGACAATCTGAAGATTTTATTAATACCATTCTGGGGTGCGTATGACTTTTTTATCACTTTTTATTTAATTTTTTTTAGAAAAAAAAAGCGACAAAAAACGGCAAATCGCAATTTGGACGCTTTTTTCCGCCACACAATTCGCCGTATTGGATTTTTTTTTATATTTTAAAAGTACGGGCGTTTTCGGTCACGGTGATACCCATGATGTCTATATTTAGTGTTATTTAGGTATTTATTTTTTACTTATACGGAAAGGGGGGTGATTTGAACTTTTATATCTTTTTTATTTTTTATATATTTTTTAACATTTTTTTTAAATTTTTTTTTACTATTTGAATACTCAAATATGAGCTTATATATTGTGGCTTTTTAATTTTCTTTATGAGCAATCATGGATTTACTAGAGGCAGTTAAATCCATGAATTGCTCATTTCTTATCCTGGCCTGCCATCTAGTGGCCAGAATAAGAATTGCACTTTGAAAACTGTAATCCTCACCAGCGAGGATTACAGTTTTCATATGGTGTACAGACACCCCGATTGGCCACACGGGGTGTCTGTACACCACCCGGAAGCGAACGCTTCCGGGTTTAGACGCAACTAGATGCCGTGATCACGTGTGATCACGGCATCTAGTCACCCCGGAAGACGCCGCCGACACAGTAGGTAGCGGCAAGTCTCTGCTGTTAGAAACAGCAGAGACTTGCCGGCCATGACGCCCGCCGCACCCGCGAGCGGGCGCCATGTGCCCGCATCGCCCCAGCGCCGTACATGTACGGCGCTGGTACTGTAAGGGTTAAAGACAAGGATAGGACTGTTCTATTATGGCCCGGACTTCTGTTCCGCATAATGTGGAACACAGACGTCTGGTATATGTGTACCTTATAAACATATAAGGTAGCACCAAAATGTCTGTACTATTAAAATATTTTTAAAAATTCCTGTGTGGTGAACGCCGTAACGGAAAAAAAATGAGAACCACACAATTCGCTGTTTTTTAGTCACCTTTTCCCCCCAAACAATTGAATAGCAGTGATCAAAAAGTTATATGTACCACCGAAATTGTACCAATAAAGACTACAGTTCATCCTGCAAAAAACAAGCACTCATACAGCTCTGCGGACAGAAATATAAAAAAAGTTAGGACGGTCTAAATGGCAACGCAAAAAAAAAAGCCCTCATATGGCTGTAGGAACGGGAATTTTAAAATGCTATGGCTATTGGAATGTGGGGAGGAAAAAACGAAAAATGCGAAACAAAAAATGGGCCCGGTACTTAAGGGGTTAAGGATTATGTATTTAAATGCTAGTGCCCCAAGAGTAGGTGCCTGCAGATCAGATACCATGTTCGACATAACAGGGTTCCTTTTTAATGCAATGTGTAATTACATAGTAAGATTGTAAGATAAACATGATTCTACCCGTCACTGTTCTCTGGTTCTCAGTATTAATATCCTTTTTAACACATCCGATTAGATCAGATAGCGTAAGATGGTTTTACTTTTCCTACTATCTGCGTCATATCACTGTTTACAGTGCAGATATTTCCTTGTACCCATATGTCCCATGGTTTAAGTGTTATCTCTAAGAAACATACTTTGTACTGGATATATGGTCTGGCAATAAGGAAGTATGTGATTCTAAATAAGAAAATAATATAATATAAACATAAACCATACATTCATAGATGGAAATTAATTAAAATGCTCCAATAATAAAGGTAATATGCCTTCAGATTGCATGCAAACAGTTCACATATTTAGAAGGTTTGGCATTTCAAGACTTTTTTTTTTTATAGCACCTGCTCTTCTCAGTATGCTATTTTTGAACCACTCCATAATAACTGTGATAACATTATATTAAGACTATTTTGGTTACATAAATGAAGCATTCTATAATCTTTTTGATAAATAGTTAAAAGAGTATTCTGGTTTTAGCAAATAAAATGGACATCTGCTGACATTCACTTAGGCTAGGCTCAGAGAACATATCCATAAGGCCCCATTGACCCAATGTACAGGGGGTCATTAAATAATCTGAAATATGCTATCTGCAACTTTTCCCCGCTCATGTCAGGTCTAAAATTGTGGGCCGGGAAGCAGACGGGACAGCAGGCCTGTCTCATTCATCATTGTCTACACCTGTTTTAGGCGTAGAAAATGGTCTAAATGTAAGACAGATCGAAAGCTGTCTTAAATTTAGAACTGGATCCGCCGAAGTTATGGAAAGGCCAGCGCCTCTTCATAACTTTGGCAGATCTACCGCCAGCTACGGGCCTTTATTAAGAGTATTAAGTCTTAATAAATGTGCCCCCAAGTCTCTACATTGTTGCACTGTGAAGGGTTAACATGCATTGTGATTTATGTTATTGTTTACACTTAGTGTTTTATATTGTTGAACTGCTTTTGATATTTTTGTAACATACATATCCTGTTCATTTGCATTGTATTTGCATTCGTCTGTGTAAAGGGTTAATGCACAGCCAGCTAATACTGAGAGACTTTGGGACTTTCCAGTTCGTGCACTGTGAAGCTAGTAATTTTCCAGTTACCACGTGGCAATATGCAGAGCTAAGTTGGAAAAACAGACAGTGACCGTTTGTCTATCTAATTAAGCTCTGTTGAGACGTTTGTTCACACCTGAAAACTGCTTAGTCATCTCCATTGACTTATATTGAGTTCAATACAAGTTTATGGCAGACTGAAATTGCAACATTGTTTCTGTAAAGCTGTGCTTCTCCAGTTTCAGCCCTCCTACTAGAAAGTTCTAGTTCAGTTACAAACTGCATATCAGTAAAACAGTCAGAGTCCCTAGTATAGGGGCCAGGGTTTAGTAGAAAAGACTGCTATACGTCAACATAACAGTTTGTTTTTTTACTACATTGAACAGTGTAGATGACTATGCTATTCAATGTAAAGGCATTCAGAAGAAAATTACGTGCTATGAGGTATACGTTTTCTTACAGTAAGCCCCTATAGGCGACATATGGCTGTAAAATGATACATCAGTAAATTTACCAGATTTTTTCCTCCAACAATCGGCAAACAGAATATGAGCAGAGCCTAAGGGCTTGTATTTTGTGGGATGTATTGTATGTTTCAGTGCTCTATTTTGGAATATGTACAGTATGCTTAAGGCTAGGTTCACATCTGTGGCAAAGATTTTGACTGGAGCCTCCCTCACATATTATGAAAAGGCTGAAATACCACTGTATGCCATTGTATTTTGACTAAAAGAATGGCAATATTTATGCCATAGTGAATGGAAATCGTTGGGCACTGCCAGTGGCCAGCATAATACTAAATAATTTGAGGGAAGATTTGAAAAATTTAGTTTCTTTTTAGGCTTTTGACCATGCAGTATACATAAAGTAATATGCTGTAGGTCATAATAATTGTGGTAATACCAAATATGAATTTTGTAAAAATGTCTTACTATATTTTGACAATAAAAGCACTTTTGATTGAGTATTATTTATTTTTTTACTTTTGACATTTTTACCCAGTACATTATATTTAACTTTTATTTTCAGTCCCACTAGGGCAGGGGTACACAAACTTTTTTGGTCGGAGGGCTAAACTGTCACATCACTCTATTTCTAGGGGACACAAATAAAAATATGATGATTGGTGCTCATTTGCATCAGCCTATTACACAAGCCAAAGTAAAGTGAATGGGGAGGAATGATCATTACCACAGTCATTCCTCCTTTATTTAGTTTTTTCCTTTGTTCTTTTATTTTTTTTAATTTTTCTTATAATTTTCTTTTTTTTTAAATATATTTTTGCCACATAATATGTAACCCAAGAGGTCATAAAAAGACTGTTGGGGACGGACAGTGAACACTCTTTTATTTTGCACTTTTTGCTTTATATTATTTTTCCTTTATTTTTTTATTTAATTTTTTTTTAAAAATAATTTTCTAACATTTTTTAAATATTTTTTGCCATAATATATCGACCAAAAGGACTTTTTTCTTTTTTCCATATATTTGTATTTTATTATATTTTTTATTTTATTGTGTTTTCAATTTTTTTTTAAATATTTTTTTTAACTTTTTTAATTTTTTATATATTTTTTCCACATAATTTGTTTCCAAGAGGTCACTGAAAGATCTTTGGAAGACAATGAGAATTCTTTGCACTATTTCCATTGCGTCCAAAGGAGACCCAGTTATAGGGGAAACCAGCCTGCTGTGGGGGCTTTGTACAAGGCAGAGCTGATCAGGGTCTACTAACCTTGCAGCTCTGCACTCCTCTACCCCCAAGATGCCCAGCAATTAGAGATGAGCGAGCATACTCGTCCGAGCTTGGTGCTCGTTCGAGTATTACGGTACTCGTAAGTGCTCGCTGCTCGGACGAGTATCTCGCCATGCTCGATGAAATGGCAACTTCCGCATTGTGCATTTTTGGCGCCTATAAACTCAGCCAATCACAAGCCAGGAGACTCTGTGGTACACCCAGCATCACGTGGGGCCCTTACATGTCGATAGCAGGGGTTGGCTGGCCTGATCAGGTGACCCTGGAATATACTAGTGACTGCCCGCGGTGCTCGGCTCAGATGCTGTCTGGATGTCGTTAGGGATAGAGCTGCTGCGTTTCAGGGAGTGTTAGGGCCTGCATTTAGTTCTTTGTTAGGCAGGAGTGATCTCACAAGAACCCAACAGCCCTTCTAAGGGCTACAAGACATTTTTTTTTGTCTCCTGGCTTGGCTGGCTGGCTGGCTGGCACAAGTAGTGCAGCTATCGCCATATATAACCCCCTTTTTTTATTGTTATATCTCAGTGATGCAAATCCATTTCATACAGCAGTGTGGAACCATTCTGTGTGTCACAGTTCAGCTGTACACTCACTACAATCCGTATTTTCTGTCCAGGTGACACTTTCTGTACGTCACTTAATCCAACAAGGTCTTTTGCTCTCACGTATATAGCTTGATCACAAAAATCTCTGTGCGACATTTGTCTGGGTCGCAGTCAAAAGAGCCACCGTCAGCAGGGTGTGAGTTAGGTCTACGATAGTTTCTGCACGTCACGTTAAAAAAAAAAAAAAAAAAATATATATATATATATATATATATATATATATATATATAAAATAGTTTTTTTGTTGTTTTAGCTCAGTGATACGAATCCATTTCACACAGCTGCGTGGAACCATTCTATGTGTCACAGTTCAGCTGTCCACTCACTACAATCCGTATTTTCTGTCCAGTTGACACATTCTGTACGTCACTTAATTAAACCAGACTGAACAAGTTTGTGGGTTTCAGTACAGCAGGCCCATTTATTTTATTTTTTTTATATAATACACTTATGTACAGAAAATGTTGAACCCCAGGGCTAAGGGTCGAGGACGAGGACGTGGGCGTGGGCATTCAATTACTGCAGGGGGCAGAGGCCGTGGTCCCGGGCAGGGTGAGACAGTACCTGCTGATGAGGGAGCAGGGGAACGCCGCAGAGCTACACTCCCTAGCTTCATGTCTAAACTTACAGGGACACGTGGTAGAGGACTGTTGAAACCTGATCTCGTGGATTGCGGACAATGCTTCAAGTAATTTGTCCACCAGTCAGTCTTCCACACAGTCCACCCACATTACCCAAGGGAGCACTCCTCTGGCTCCTCCACCTCAACCTCCTTCCCCCCAGTCTGCCCCCTCCCAGGAAAATTTGGAATGCGATCTGGCATACTCTCAGGAACTGTTTTCTGGACCCTTCCCAGAGTCACAAACCACTTCTCAGGTTGCTGCTGACCTCGTTCCCGATACCCAAGTTTTCCAACTGTCGCAGTCTGTGGGTGATGATGATGATGATGACGACAATGTTGACTTAGTGGAAGAAGTTTGTAAAGAGGTGTCGGACGATGAGGAGACACGGTTGTCAGACAGTGGTGAAGTTGTTGTCAGGGCAGGAAGTCCGAGGGGGGAGCAGACTGAGGGGGAGCAGACTGAGGAATCGGAGGATGACGAGGTGACTGACCCAAACTGGGTTGATAAGCCGAGTGAAGAAAGTGCTTCTGAGGCGGAGGCGAGTGCTGCACCAGAACAGGTTGGAAGAGGCAGTGGTATGGCCAGAGGGAGAAGCAGGGCCAGAGCTGGTGCATCAGCAGCAACTGTTTCACGTAGTGAAGCTCCCGTGGCGAGGCCTAGATGTTCGCAAGTCTGGAGGTTCTTTAAAGAAAGTGAGGATGACCGACGGACTGTGGTGTGCAACCTGTGCCACACCAGGATCAGCAGGGGTGCCACCACTACTAGCCTAACCACCACCAGCATGCGTAGGCATATGAGTGCTAAATAGAGATGAGCGAGCACTAAAATGCTCGGGTGCTCGTTATTCGAGTCGTACTTTTCCCGATGCTCGGGTGCTCGTTTCGAATAACGAACCCCCTTGAAGTCAATGGGAGACTCGAGCATTTTTGCGGGGGACCAAGGCTCTGCCTAGGGAAGGCTGGGTGAAAACCTGGAAACCTCAGAAAATGATGGAAACACCACTGAAATGGACAGGAAACAGCAGGGGCAGCATGCATGGATGCCTCTGAGGCTGCCTAATCCCACCATTACCCCAAATTCTCAGGCAACAGCCTGGTGGTTACCCTCATGGCAATTGTGCTCACCCAGACCAAGAAAGGCGAGGCAAATACCCATCACATGTTAGGGAAGCACCCAACTAGGTGCAACGAAGGTCCATCACCGCCTGCAGGTGACACCACTGCTCATGCTGGCACTGCAGCTAAAATCAAGTTTAGTATCTGTTCTTATCAGTTGCTGTGGCTGTTGGATGTATAGTGGTGAGCATAGCTGCTTCCCAAGCAGTTGACCCGGGTTCGATTCCTGTCTATCGCAGGAGGCAATTCAGAATCAGTACAATATCTAATACGTCCCCTATCCGGGTAAATTGTTTGTAGAGAGGGCCTGTAGGTGGGGGGAAGGAGGTTGAGCTGGAAGAGCCAGAGGAGTGCCCCCTGGGCTAGCGTGTGTGGTGGTGACAACAGCCGGAATGGATTTGGAAAAACTGTTGCTTTAACCCGTATGGTATCGATTCTTCTCAGTTTAATACCGTATACGTCCCCTATCTTGGGACCCTATATTTAATGGATTTTTCTAACACGGAAAACGGAAAAAGAGCTTGCTCTGGCCAGGGGAGTGTCCATGCTCTGCCTATCACAGGTCATGAGGCAGATAAAAGAAGAACAAAAACAAACATGAGTACAACTTCTAATACGTCCCCTATCCGGCTAAATTGTTTGTAGAGTGGGCCTGTAGGTGGGGGGGGGGCAGGCTGGGGCAAGGAGGTTTCGCTGGAAGAGCAAGAGGAGTGCCCCCTGGGCTAACGTGTGTGGTGGTGACAACAGCCGGAATGCATTTGGAAATACTCTAGCATCAGCCGGTGCAGTATCGATTCTTCTCAGTTTAATACCGTATACGTCCACTATCTTGGGACCCTATATTTAATGGATATTTCGAACACGGAAAACGGAAAAAGAGTTTGCTCTGGCCAGGGGAGTGTCTTTCCCACTGCAGCTAAGGGGACGTGTCCATGCTCTGCCTATCACAGGTCATGAGGCAGATAAAAGAAGAACAAAAAAAAACATCAGTACAACTTCTGATACGTCCCCTATCCGGGTAAATTGTTTGTAGAGTGGGCCTGTAGGTGGGGGGGGCAGGCTGGGGCAAGGAGGTTTCACTGGAAGAGCCAGAGGAGTGCCCCCTGGGCTAGCGTGTGTGGTGGTGACAACAGCCGGATGGATTTAGAATGACAACGCAGGACCCCAACTTAAAAATTTAGCATCAACCGGTACAGTCGTAAATTATGAGATTGATCAACTGTGGTATGCATACTACTCAGTTTAAAACCGTATATGGCAGCTATCCGGAAAAATGGTTTGGAAAGAGAGAAAGATAGGACAAAGACGTAAATTGTTTGGAGAGAGGGCCTGTAGGTGGGGGGGGCAGGCTGGGGGAAGGAGGTTTCGCTGGAAGAGCCAGAGGAGTGCCCCCTGGGCTAGCGTGTGTGGTGGTGACAACAGCCGGATGGAGTTAGAATGACGACACAGGACCCCAACTTAAAAATTTAGCATCAACCGGTACAGTCGTAAATTATGAGATTGATCAAGTGTGGCATGACTTTTTAGATGGAGATTGCATGTGGTCACGTACTCCCTGGAACCCCATAGTCACCCCTTCTCTGATGTGCTAGCCCAGAACATTCTCTGCCCCAATTCGCAAGACCTTTTGCTGTTTCCGTGTGCTGACAGTGGTGATTTACCAGTGTTGTCTGAGGAGGTGGTGGACAATGGCGAGACACAGGTGTCGGGGGGTGAGGTAGTTGTATGGGAAGCAAGTTACAGTGGGGACTCCTTGGGGGGGACTTTCTCATGATGGGACAGATTCAACTTGGGTGGATTAGGCACAGGAACAGATGAATTTTTGGGGGGTTTATTTAACTTTTATTTAGCAAAAATAACCACAGAGATATTTATTCGTTATCTTCTCTGCGCAGTCTGGCGTTGGGGTTCCTCACTTTGATGGCGAGCTGTGCCGCTCTGTCCACAATGGTCTGTGTGTTCTTAGATGGAGACTTTGTCGGCGATTTCAGTACAGAAGGACTTGTTGCTCATCCACAGAACCTCGTCCTCCTTGACATTGTGGACAAGGAATTTGCGGAACCCTGAGAGCAGCATGTGTTTGGTCTTCTACTTGCTACCGTATCCAATGTTGGGCAATATAGATTTGCAAGTAATATTATTTTTCACACCTATCCCAAAAATAAAAATGTATGCAGTATGCGCAAATAAAACTTGGAACTGCAATTGGAGAGAGGGCCTGTAGGTGGACCTCCGGAAAAATTGTTTGAATAGAGGGCCTGTAGGGGGCCCTCCTGAAAAATTGTTTGAAGAGAGGGCCTGTAGGTGGAACTCTGGAAAAATTGTTTGAATAGAGGGCCTATAGGTGGACCTCTGGAAAAATTGTTTGAATAGAGGGCCTGTAGGGGGCCCTCCTGAAAAATTGTTTGAAGAGAGGGCCTGTACGGGGCCCTCCTGAAAAATTGTGCTAAAAGAGTGCCAGTTGGACCTCTAAAAAATGGCGTTTTTTGGGTCAGCGTTAGGCAAAGACGATATGGAGGAGGAGGAGGAGTAGAGAAGAGGAGTAGAGGAGAGGAATCGGATACATAAGTTATTTAAATGTTTAGCTGCTTTCCCCCGGAGGAGATTTGAATTCCGGTGAAATCCAGGCTTTGTTCATTTTAATAAGCGTCAGCCTGTCAGCGCTGTCAGTTGACAGGCGTGTACGCTTATCGGTGATGACGCCACCAGCTGCAGTGAATACCCGCTCTGACAGCACGCTAGCGGCAGGGCAGGCCAGCACCTCCAAGGCGTACAGCGCCAGTTCAGGCCACGTGTCCAGCTTTGAAACCCTGTAGTTGTATGGAGCAGAGTGATCGCTACGGACGTTGGTATGGTCAGCTAGGTACTCCCTCACAATCTTTCTGTACAGCTCCCCCCTACTCTGCCTAGACTGGGGACAGGTGACAGTGTCTTGCTGGGGTGACATAAAACTGGCAAAGGCCTTGGATAGCGTTCCCCTGCCAGTGCTGGACAAGCTGCCTGCTCGCCTCCTCTCCCCCGCTACTTGGCCCACAGAACCATGCCCTCTGCCGCTAGCGGCGTCAGATGGGAAGAATTGTTTCAGCTTGTGCACCTGGGCCTGTTGATACCTATTCACAATCATACTCCTTTCCTCTGCAGGGATGAGAGTGGAAAGGTTCTGCTTGTACCGTGGGTCCAGGAGAGTGAACACCCAGTAATCGGTGTTGGAAAAAATTCTTCTAACGCGAGGGTCACGGGATAGGCAGCCTAACATGAAGTCTGCCATGTGCGCCAGAGTCCCAACACGCAAGAATTCCCTCTCCTCACTGACCTGACTCTCCATTTCCTCCTCCTCCTCCTCCTGAAAGTCCTCCTCTTCAGCCCATACACGCTCAAGAGTTAAGGACTGAGTACTGGTACCCTCTACTGTCTCACTGACATTCTCCTCCTCTTCCTCCTCATTCTCATCCCCCTCCTCCGATACACGCTGAGAAACAGACCGGAGGGTGCTCTGGCTATCAAATGACGTATCTTCCTCCACCGTCTCTTGTGACAAGCGCAAAGCATCCGACTTCATGCTAAGCAGTGAGTTTTTCAACAGGCAAAGCAGCGGGATGGTGAGGCTGATAATGGCGGCATCGCCGCTAACCATCTGTGTTGACTCCTCAAAGTTGCTCAACACCTGGCAGATATCAGACATCCACGTCCACTCCTCATTGTAGACTTGAGGAATCTGAGAGACCTGACTACCAGTTCTGGTGGAAGATGACATCTGGCAGTCTACAATTGCTCTGCGCTGCTGGTAAACTCTGGATAACATGTTTAATGTGGAATTCCATCTCGTGGGCACGTCGCACAACAGTCGGTGAGCGGGCAGTTGTAGGCGGTGCTGCGCTGCCCTGAGAGTGGCAGCATCTGTGCTCGACTTGCGGAAATGCGCACAGATGCGGCGCACCTTGGTGAGCAAATCAGACAGATTGGGGTATGTCTTGAGGAACCGCTGAACTATGAGATTGAACACGTGGGCCAGGCATGGCACATGTGTCAGTCTGCCGAGTTGCAGAGCCGCCACCAGGTTACGCCCGTTGTCACACACAACCATGCCTGGCTTGAGGTTCAGCGGTGCCAGCCACACATCGGTCTGCGCCGTGATGCCCTGTAACAGCTCTTGGGCGGTGTGCCTTTTGTCACCTAAGCTCAGCAGTTTCAGCACCGCCTGCTGGCGCTTACCCACGGCACTGCTGCTGCGCCTAGAGCTACCGACTGAAGGCGCCGTGCCCACGGATGGTAATTCGGTGGAGGAGGAGGAGGGGTCGGAGGAGGAGGAGGCATAGTACGTCTGAGAGACTGTGACCGAGGTAGGCCCCGCAATCCTCGGTGTGGGCAGTACATGAGCGGCCCCAGGGTCAGTCTCGGTCCCAGCCTCCACCAAGTTAACCCAATGTGCCGTCAGTGAGATATAGTGTCCCTGCCCGGCAGCACTTGTCCACGTGTCCGTGGTTAGGTGGACCTTATCACTAACCGCGTTGGTCAGGGCACGGATGATGTTCTGAGACACGTGCTGGTGTAGGGCTGGGACGGCACATCGGGAAAAATAGTGGCGGCTGGGGACGGAATACCGAGGGGCAGCCACTGCCATGAGATTTCGAAAGGCCTCGGTCTCTACCAGCCTATAGGGCAGCATCTCCAGGCTAAGCAATTTGGAGATGTGGACGTTGAGGGCTTGGGCATGTGGGTGAGTGGAATTTCCTCTTGCGCTCCAGCGTCTGCTGTAAAGACAGCTGAACGCTGCGCTGGGACACGTTGGTGGACACTGTGGAGGATCGTGGAGGCGAAGGTGTGGTTTTCCGGCGGGAGGCGCTCGTGCCGGGGTCCTGGGCAGGGGGTTGACTAGCAGAGGTAGCGAGTGACGTGGGTGGTTGACTA
>ONZH01006705.1:0-13049 GCA_900303285.1 Rhinella marina
TGGATCAGGCACAGGAACAGATGAATTTTTTTTGGTGTTTATTTAACTTTTATTTAGCAAAATAACCACAGAGATATTTATTCGTTATCTTCTCTGTGCAGTCTGGCGTTGGGGTTCGTCACTTTGATGGCGAGCTGTGCCGCTCTCCACAATGGTCTTTAGGTTCTTAGACGGAGACGTTGTTGGCGATTTCAGTACAGAAGGAATTGTTGCTCATCAACAGAACCTCGACCTCCTTGACATTGTGGACCAGGAATTTGCGGGTGGACCAGGAATTTGCGGAACCCTGTGGGCAGCATGTGTTTGGTCTTCTACTTGCTACCGTATCCAATGTTGGGCAATATAGATACGCAAGTAATATTATTTTTCACCACTATCCCAAAAATAAAAATTTATGCAGTTTGCGCAAATAAAACTGGAAACTGGAACTGGAGAAAGGTCCTGTAGGTGGGGGGGGAGGCTGGGGGGAAGGAGGTTGAGCTGGAAGAGCCAGGGGAGTGCCCCCTGGGCTAGCGTGTGTGGTGGTGACAACAGCCGGATGTAGTTAGAATGACGACGCAGGACCCCAACTTAAAAATTTAGCATCAACCGGTACAATTGTCAATTATGAGCTCGATCAAGTGTGGCATGACTTTTAAATGGATATTGCATGTGGTCACGTACTCCCTGGAACCCCATAGTCACCCCTTCCCTGATGTGCTAGCCCAGAACATTCTCTGCCCCAATTCGCAAGACCTTTTGCTGTTTCCGTGTGCTGACAGTGTGGATTTACCAGTGTTGTCTGAGGAGGTGGTGGACAATGGCGAGACACAGGTGTCGGGGGGTGAGGTAGTTGTATGGGAAGCAAGTTACAGTGGGGACTCCTTGGGGGGACTTTCTCATGATGGGACAGATTCAACTTGGGTGGATCAGGCACAGGAACAGATCATTTTTTTTTGGTGTTTATTTAACTTTTATTTAGCACAAATAACCACAGAGATATTTATTCGTTATCTTCTCTGCGCAGTGTGGCGTTGGGGTTCGTCACTTTGATGGCGAGCTGTGCCGTTCTCTCCACAATGGTCTTTAGGTTCTTAGATGGAGACATTGTCGGCGATTTCAGTACAGAAGGACTTGTTGCTCATCAACAGAATCTCGACCTCCTTGACATTGTGGACAAGGAATTTGCGGAACCCTGTTGGCAGCATGTGTTTGGTCTTCCACTTGCTACCGTATCCAATGTTGGGCAATATAGATACGCAGGTAATATTATTTTTCACACCTATCCCAAAAATAATAATTTACGCAGTTTGCGCAAATACAACTGGAAACTGGAATTGGAGAGAGGGCCTGTAGGTGGACCTCCGGAAAAATTGTTTGGAGAGAGGGCCTGTAGGTGGACTTCCGGAAAAATTGTTTGGAGAGAGGGCCTGTAGGTGGACCTCCGGAAAAATTGTTTGGACAGAGGGCCTGTAGGTGGAACTCCGGAAAAATTGTTTGGACAGAGGGCCTGTAGGTGGACCTCCGGAAAAATTGTTTGAAGAGAGGGCCTGTAGGTGGACCTCTGGAAAAATTTTTTGGAGAGAGGGCCTGTAGGTGGACCTCTGGAAAAATTGTTTGAATAGAGGGCCTGTAGGTGGACCTCCGGAAAAATTGTTTGGACAGAGGGCCTGTAGGTGGACCTCCAGAAAAATTGTTTGGACAGAGGGCCTGTAGGTGGACCTCCGGAAAAATTGTTTGGACAGAGGGCCTGTAGGTGGCCCTCCTGAAAAATTGTGGTAAAAGAGTGCCAGTTGGACCTCTGAAAAATGGCGTTTTTTTGGTCACCGTTAGGCAAAGACGATATGGAAGAGGAGGAGGAGTAGGAGGAGTAGAGAAGAGGAATCGGATACATAAGTTATTTAAATCTTTAGCTGCTTTCCCCCGGAGGAGATTTGAATTCCGGTGAAATCCATGCTTTGTTCATTTTAATAAGCGTCAGCCTGTCAGCGCTGTCAGTTGACAGGCGTGTACGCTTATCGGTGATGACGCCACCAGCTGCACTGAATACCCGCTCTGACAGCACGCTAGCGGCAGGGCAGGCCAGCACCTCCAAGGCGTACAGCGCCAGTTCAGGCCACGTGTCCAGCTTTGAAACCCAGTAGTTGTATGGAGCAGAGTGATCGCTACGGACGTTGGTATGGTCAGCTAGGTACTCCCTCACCATCTTTCTGTACAGCTCCCCCCTACTCTGCCTAGACTGGGGACAGGTGACAGTGTCTTGCTGGGGTGACATAAAACTGGCAAAGGCCTTGGAGAGCGTTCCCCTGCCAGTGCTGGACAAGCTGCCTGCTCGCCTCCTCTCCCCCGCTACTTGGCCCACAGAACCATGCCCTCTGCCGCTAGCGGCGTCAGATGGGAAGAATTGTTTCAGCTTGTGCACCAGGGCCTGTTGATATCTATTCACTCTCATACTCCTTTCCTCTGCAGGGATGAGAGTGGAAAGGTTCTGCTTGTACCGTGGGTCCAGGAGAGTGAACACCCAGTAATCGGTGTTTGAAAAAATTCTTCTAACGCGATGGTCACGGGATAGGCAGCCTAACATGAAGTCTGCCATGTGCGCCAGAGTCCCAACACATAAGAATTCCCTCTCCTCACTGGCCTGACTCTCCATTTCCTCCTCCTCCTCCTCCTCCTCCAAATCCTCCTCTTCAGCCCATACACGCTCAAGAGTTAAGGACTGAGCACTGGTACCCTCTACTGTCTCGCCGACATTCTCCTCCTCTTCCTCCTCATCCTCATCCCCCTCCTCCGATACCCGCTGAGAAACAGACCAAAGGGTGCTCTGGCTATCAAGCGACGTATCTTCCTCCACCATCTCTTGTGTCAAGCGCAAAGCATCCGACTTGATGCTGAGCATTGAGTTTTTCAACAGGCAAAGCAGCAGGATGGTGAGGCTGATAATGGCAGCATCACCGCTGACCATCTGTGTTGACTCCTCAAAGTTGTTCAACACCTGGCAGATATCAGACATCCACGTCCACTCCTCATTGTAGACTTGAGGAATCTGACTGACCTGACTACCAGTTCTGGTGGAAGTTGACATCTGGCAGTCTACAATCGCTCTGCGCTGCTGGTAAACTCTGGATAACATGTTTAATGTGGAATTCCATCTCGTGGGCACGTCGCACAACAGTCGGTGAGCGGGCAGTTGTAGGCGGCGCTGGGCTGCCCTGAGAGTGGCAGCATCTGTGGTCAACTTGCGGAAATGCGCACAGATGCGGCACACCTTGGTGAGCAAATCAGACAGATTGGGGTATGTCTTGAGGAACCGCTGAACTATTAGATTGAACACATGGGCCAGGCATGGCACATGTGTCAGTGTGCCGAGTTGCAGAGCCGCCACCAGGTTACGCCCGTTGTCACACACAACCATGCCTGGCTTGAGGTTCAACGGTGCCAGCCACACATCGGTCTGCGCCGTGATGCCCTGTAACAGCTCTTGGGCGGTGTGCCTTTTGTCACCTAAGCTAAGCAGTTTGAGTCGGTCCCAGCCTCCACCAAGTTAACCCAATGTGCCATCAGTGAGATATAGTGTCCCTGCCCGGCAGCACTTGTCCACGTGTCCGTGGTTAGGTGGACCTTCTCAGAAACAGCGTTGGTCAGGGCACGGATGATGTTCTGTGACACGTGCTGGTGTAGGGCTGGGACGGCACATCGGGAAAAATAGTGGCGGCTGGGGACCGAATACCAAGGGGCAGCCACCGCCATGAGATTGCGAAAGGCCTCGGTCTCTACCAGCCTATAGGGCAGCATCTCCAGGCTAAGCAATTTGGAGATGTGGACGTTGAGGGCTTGGGCATGTGGGTGGGTGGAACTGTATTTCCTCTTGCGCTCCAGCGTCTGCTGTAAAGACAGCTGAACGCTGCGCTGGGACACGTTGGTGGACACTGTGGAGGATCGTGGAGGCGAAGGTGTGGTTTTCCGGTGGGAGGCACTCGTGCCAGTGTCCTGGGCAGGGGGTTGACTAGCAGAGGCAGCGAGTGACGCAGGGGGTTGACTAGCAGAGGCAGCGAGTGACACAGGGGAAGGAGCAGTGGTGTGACCCGCAGGAGGTGGTGAACGGCCTTGGTTCCATTGAGTGGGGTGTTTAGCACTCATATGCCTGCGCATGCTGGTGGTGGTTAGGCTAGTAGTGGTGGCACCCCTGCTGATCCTGGTGTGGCACAGGTTGCACACCACAGTCCGTCGGTCATCCTCACTTTCTTTAAAGAACCTCCAGACTTGCGAACATCTAGGCCTCGCCACGGGAGCTTCACTACGTGAAACAGTTGCTGCTGATGCACCAGCTCTGGCCCTGCTTCTCCCTCTGGCCACACCACTGCCTCTTACAACCTGTTCTGGTGCAGCACTCGCCTCCGCCTCAGAAGCACTGTCTTCACTCGGCATATCAACCCAGCTTGGGTCAGTCACCTCGTCATCCTCTGATTCCTCAGTCTGCTCCCCCCTCGGAATTCCTCCCCTAACAACAACTTCACCACTGTCTGACAACCGTGTCTCCTCATCGTCCGACACCTCTTTAAAAACTTCTTCCACTAAGTCAACATTGTCATCATCATCATCATCATCACCCACAGACTGCGACAGTTGGAAAACTTGGGCATCGGGAACGAGGTCAGCAGCAACATGAGAAGTGGTTTGTGACTCTGGGAAGGGTCCAGAAAACAGTTCCTGAGAGTATGCCGGATCGCATTCCAAATTTTCCTGGGAGGGGGCAGACTGAGGGATAGGAGGTTGAGGTGGAGGAGCCATAGGAGTGCTCCCTTGGGTAACGTGGGTGGACTGCGTGGAAGACTGACTGGTGGACAAATTACTTGAAGCATTGTCCGTAATCCACGAGATCAGCTGTTCGCACTGTTGTGGTTTCAACAGTCCTCTACCACGTGTCCCTGTAAGTTGAGACATGAAGCTAGGGAGTGTAGCTCTGCGGAATTCCCCTGCTCCCTCATCAGCAGGTACTGTCTCACCCTGCCCAGGACCACGGCCTCTGCCCCCTGCAGTAATTGAATGCCCACGCCCACGCCCTCGTCCTCGACCCTTAGCCCTGGGGTTCAACATTTTTTGTATATAAGTGTATGATATAAAAAAAAAAAATTAAACGGGCCTGGTGTACTGAAACCCACAAACTTCTTCAGTCTGGTTGAATTAAGTGACGTACATAAAGTGTCACCTGGACAGATTATACGGATTGGAGCGAGTGTGCTGAACTGTGACACACAGAAAGGTTACACGCAGCTGAGTAAAATGGATTTGTATCACTGAGCTAAAACAACAAAAAAAATAAATTTTTTTTTATATTTTGTTTTTTTGGGAACGTGACGTGCAGGAACTATCGGAGACCTAACTCACACCCTGTTAACGTTAGCTATTTAGACTGCGACCCAGACAAATGTCGCACAGAGAGTTTTCTGGATCAAGCTGTAGATGTTATTGGTAGCAAATGACTTGGTTGTATTCTGTGATGTACAGAAAGTGTCACCTGGACAGTATATACGGATTGGAGCGAGTGTGCTGAACTGTGACACACAGAAAGGTTACACGCAGCTGAGTAAAATGGATTTGTATCACTGAGCTAAAACAACAAAAAAAATTATTTTTTTTTATATTTTGTTTTTTTGGGAACGTGACGTGCAGGAACTATCGGAGACCTAACTCACACCCTGTTAACGGTGGCTATTTAGACTGCGACCCAGACTAATGTCGCACAGAGAGTTTTCTGGATCAAGCTGTAGATGATATTGGTAGCAAATGACTTGGTTGTATTCTGTGACGTACAGAAAGTGTCACCTGGACAGTATATACGGATCGGAGCGAGTGTGCTTAACTGTGAAACACAGAAAGGTTACACACAGCTGAGTAAAATGGATTTGTATCACTGAGCTAAAACAACAAAAAAATTATTTTTTTTTATAGTTTGTTTTTTATATTTTTTTTAAATTTAGTTTTTTTGGGAACGTGACGTGCAGGAACTATCGGAGACCTAACTCACACCCTGTTAACGGTGGCTATTTAGACTGCGACCCAGACAAATGTCGCACAGAGAGTTTTTTGGATCAAGCTGTAGATGTTATTGGTAGCAAATGACTTGGTTGTATACTGTGACGTACAGAAAGTGTCACCTGGACAGTATATACGGATTGGAGCGAGTGTGCTGAACTGTGACACACAGAAAGGTTACACGCAGCTGAGTAAAATGGATTTGTATCACTGAGCTAAAACAACAAAAAAAATATTTTTTTTATATTTTGTTTTTTATATATTTTTTTTAATTTTGTTTTTTTGGGAACGTGACGTGCAGGAACTATCGGAGACCTAACTCACACCCTGTTAACGGTGGCTATTTAGACTGCGACCCAGACAAATGTCGCACAGAGAGTTTTCTGGATCAAGCTGTAGATGATATTGGTAGCAAATGACTTGGTTGTATTCTGTGACGTACAGAAAGTGTCACCTGGACAGTATATACGGATCGGAGCGAGTGTGCTGAACTGTGACACACAGAAAGGTTACACGCAGCTGAGTAAAATGGATTTGTATCACTGAGCTAAAACAACAAAAAAATTAATTTTTTTATATTTTGTTTTTTATATTTTTTTTAAATTTAGTTTTTTGGGAACGTGACGTGCAGGAACTATCGGAGACCTAACTCACACCCTGTTAACGGTGGCTATTTAGACTGCGACCCAGACAAATGTCGCACAGAGAGTTTTCTGGATCAAGCTGTAGATGTTATTGGTAGCAAATGACTTGGTTGTATTCTGTGACGTACAGAAAGTGTCACCTGGTCAGTATATACGGATTGGAGCGAGTGTGCTGAACTGTGACACACAGAAAGGTTACACGCAGCTGAGTAAAATGGATTTGTATCACTGAGCTAAAACAACTGAAAAACTAATTTTTTTTTAAAATTTTGTTTTTTTTGGGAACGTGACGTGCAGGAACTATCGGAGACCTAACTCACACCCTGTTAACGGTGGCTATTTAGACTGCGACCCAGACAAATGTCGCACAGAGAGTTTTTTGGATCAAGCTGTATACGTTATTGGTAGCAAATGACTTGGTTGTATTCTGTGACGTACAGAAAGTGTCACCTGGACAGTATATATGGATTGGAGTGAGTGTGCTGAACTGTGACACACAGAATGGTTCCACACTGCTGTGTGCAATGGATTTGTATCACTGAGATAGAACAATAAAAAAAACAGGGTTAGATATGGCGATAGCTGCACTACTAGTGCCAGCCAGCCAGCCAAGCCAGGAGACAAAAAAAAAATTTCTTCTAGCCCTTAGAAGGGCTGTTGGGTTCTTTGTGGGTGATTCCTGCCTAACAGAGAACTAAATGCAGGCCCTAACACTGTCCCTGAAAGGCAGCAGCTCTATCCCTAACGACATCCAGACGGCATCTGAGACGAGCACCGCGGCCAGTCGGTAGTATATTCCAGGGTCACCTGATCAGGCCAGCCAACCCCTGCTATCGACATGTAAGGGCCCCACGTGATGCTGGGTGTACCGTAGAGTCTCCTGGCTTGTGATTGGCTGTGTTTATAGGCGCCAAAAAAGCACGATGCGGAAGTTGCCATTTCCTCGAGTATGGCGAGATACTCGTCCGAGCAGCGAGCACTTACGAGTACCCTAATACTCGAACGAGCACCAAGCTCGGACGGGTATGCTCGCTCATCTCTAGTCTTGACGTCTGTCCAATGTACACCTTACGACAGGGCCGTTTAACATGTAAATAACATTTATACTGTCGCATGTGAAGTACCCTTTGCTTTCCCAGAGAGCTCTGCACCAGGACCAAAACAGCTCCCCCACGTGTTGATTGAGGGAGCCATTTATTCCTTGGTCCCTCTGAAGGATACAATGCTATCACTGCAGTAGTTCCTAAAAAGGTCTGCACCATAGGAATGTAGCGGAACTCCCAAGCGAGGCGATTGCAAAGAGACAACAGTATGAATGCACTCATCCAACAGTGCAGAAGCTGAACGTGCACCTGTTCAAGTTGCTGGTACTGCAGTCCCTCCGTTTCCATATTGTGGACTCTAAGCATTTCAGAGAACTGATGTCTAGTGCCCAGTGAAGGTGTGGAGTTACAAGTCACACAAACTCGCTGTTCAGCCGAGCATGCCTACGCTCGGGTCCGCTCAGTGTTCGGCCGAACACTGAGTGTACTCGAGCACAATGCTCGAGTCCCCTAGACGGATCCGTCATGACTCCAATGCAAGTCAATGGGGACGGATCCGTTTGGTGTGACACAATAGTAAATGGATCTGTCCTCCATTGACTTTCAATGGAGTTCATGATGGATCCGTCACCTATCATGTTTTTTTTTTTCATTGAAGAATTCAAGGTGTAATTTTTTTCATTCACCAGCAGAGGGCGCAATGTAATGAAGAGACTCCACTGCTGAGGAGAGGAAGCCTGAGGAGGAGGAGGTAAGTGGTCTGTGTTTGTTTGTCCGACCAGCTCTTTTATTTTTTAAATAAAATGGTCAAACAGGGGACTGGGGGAGTATTTATTTCAATAAAATATTTTATAAGTGTGTGTGTGTGTTTTTTTACAACATTCCATTTTTAGTAATCATGGCTGTCTACTGACGGCCCTAATTACTAATACTGGGCTTAGTGCTTGCCGGTATGGCCAGCACTAACACCAACATCTATTATCCTGGCAACCACTGCCACCAGGAGTGTCAGGAAGAGCCGGGTACCCGCAGGACCGGACCTTCTAAATTGAGGGTCCGGTTCTGGGGCGGCTGCAGGCTGGTAGAAGGAAAAAAGGGGGGACCCCACGCTTTCTTTTTTTCAAAAATAATTAAATAATTTTTAAAAATGGCGTGGGGTCCCCCCTTTTTTCCTTCTCCAGCCAGATACAACCAGCAGCGGCAGCCTGGCACTACCAGGGTGGGAAGGTACAGAGCCATCTGTAGATAGCCATGATTACTAAAACTGCAATGTTGTAAAAAAAAACACACACACTTATAAAATATTTTATTGAAATAAATACTCCCCCAGACACCTGTTTGACCATTTTATTTAAAAAATAAAAAAGCTGGTTCGACGTAATCCACCGAATCCGACGTAGTCCTCTGCATTCACGATCCTAAAAAATAGAAAACAAACAAAAAAAACAAACAAACAAACACAGACCACTTACCTCCTCAGGCTTCTTCTTTGTAGTAATTCCTCCCCTCTAGCAGGTGGCGCTGTGGTACAACTTACCACTCTGCGCGCCGTCTTTCGGCTGGACGGTAGGAGGGAGCTGCCAGGGAAGGTAAGTAGTGTCTCTGTGTGTCTGTCTGTTTGTTTTTTTAATTTTGGGCACTTGTGTAAACCAGGCACCCCCCACTTGGAAGAGTGGGGGACTCTTCCAAGTGGGGGGTGCCTGGTTTACTCCCATAGACTTCAATTATGCTCGGGTGCTCGGCCGAGCACTCGAGCACCCCTGAGTGCTTGGCCATCTGCCCAAGTGACAGGAGAGGAGCAGGGGAAGCATGAGGAGCTAGAGGCCGATGAGGAAGACGATGCAGATGACCTCGACTGACCATGGCAGTATGCAGTGGAGATGGAGGTAGGGAGTACCTCTGAGTCCCTTACGCAAATGGCCAGATGCATGCTAAGTTACTTGTTTAATGACAGCTGCATTATCACCATTCGGAAGAGGGATGACCACTGGCTCTCCACAGGGTTAGACCCTTGCTACCATCCAAAATGGGGCCCTTTTTTACACCTTCTCAGAGGGATTAAAAACTCAACTATCTATCGTGACATCCTTTGTGGTTGGTTGGTCGCTGCTTATGTGCCTCATCGGGCTCTCTGAGCTCATGCTACACTGCCATAACTGCTTGAGGGGAGTGGGGCAGGATCTGCACCAGCTCCATCAGCAGCAACTTAAGTCTGGAGTCTCTGATGAGAACTTTTCTTCATCCCTCCACTGAAGAAACCAACCAGCAGCAGGACATGGAGTAGAACCTGAACCAGCTGGTGGTGGTATACTTTGACTGCAACCTGTCAACCAAGATCCAAAATTCCCTGGACTACTGGGCAGCCAAACATGAATTGTTACCCCAAAGAGAACTCGTCTTTCAACCCAAAATGTTGAGAGACTGACCTTTATAAAGAGGAATCAGACCTGGATCAACCAGAATTTCCAGACACCGGTGCCTGATACAACGGAGTACAACATGATGGCAGTACTAATCTGACTGTAGTGTGCTGCTACACCAGAACATTGTGATAAATCGCCTGTAACTTCCGTTACCGTCTGTAGAAGAAAGTGCTGGTATGTATGTGTGTATATGTATATGCATGCATGCCCCCTTAATGAGGCATGCATATACATGTATATCTATATATGGGCCTTCTATATATGTATCTGTGGGTCTCCAGATATGCCCCAATATGTGGTGCCCTCTGATGCATATGATGCCCCCTATATATTATATTGTGCCCCCAGTTGCTCCTAATGTATATAGATACATGTATATATGCCCCAGTTTTATATGCATTTATCTATATATATATAAACTGACCCTCCACCCTGCATCCCCCTGGAGTCACATACCAGCGCACTTGCAGGAGGGAGACGCCGCCCTGATGACAGTCTCGGGCACATCAAAGGACAGAGGATTGATAAGATCCTCTGTCCCTTTCTTATCAACTGTTCATTCTAAAGGCCCTTTTAGACGGGCCGATTCTTCTCCCTGCCCGAGCGCCGATCAGCGATATCGGCGCTCGGGCAGGGAGCCTTTACACGGCCCGACGAATCGAGCGCCCGGCCACACGAGTGATCGCTGTATTGCTCGTGCGGCCAGGAAGCTCCATACTGTCAGGCGCACATCGCCTGTTTACACAGGGCGATGTGCGCCCGACAGATTGGATCTTTTGGTTTCTACAAAAGATCCAATCAGCCGACGAACGAGCGTTTTGCTCGTTCGTCGGTTGATTAGGGCCACTTTTACACGGGCCGATTATCGGCACTAGCGTTCCTAGGAACGATTTTTTGGCCGATAATCGGCCCGTGTAAAAGGACCTTTAGGCTTGCTATGAACAGGGGTGTTGGCCTCCATTGCTTGCATTGTGAAGGTTTATCACACCTGATCGGTATCTAGGCCCTTTGTGTGGAGACCCCAATCAAGCAGTTGGTGACTTGCTAAACCTGTTTTTATAGCATGGGCCATCCACACCTCTGCCATATGGAAAGCCACCTTCCCCCCACTACTCATGAGGGAGGAGCTTTCACCACCACAAGCAGAAGAGCTTTGACCTCCACTAAGCAGAGGAACTTTTGAGCACCACAAGGAGAGGGGACTCATCACCACAGAGGAAGGAAGCCAAGCAGCCCCTCCAGAAACAGAGACTGGCTAAGTACCCCTGGAACTCCCTGTTACCCCTAATTATTCCCAAACTCCTGACCCTTGCAGTGCCTTTATCACTGCAGATAACCCCTTGCATTCCCCTATAACCCCTATATTAACCACTTTTAGGGACAGCTAGTATTAGGCTTGGGAGGGTACTGCTGTAATTATATGTATTTCTGTGTGAGTGTGTATGTGTTTAGATAGTTTGTGGGTGGAATTAAGTGGGATTGTGCAGTGTAGATGAGTTTTTATACTGAGATTGTGTTATTGTATTGTTGTGCGGCTATATGTATATATATTTATATACACCAATATAAATATATATAGATATAGTCTAAATAGTAGACCGTAGACGTGTTATTTTGTAATAAATCCTTTTTAAATACTGTATACATTGTCTTTTTGTGTAGCCGCCATAGTACAGTTCAGTACACATAGTGCAGGGAACGGATTGAATAAAGGAAATAAATAGGCGGAGCTAGCGAGAGCCGGTTACTCCTATTTATGAATATTAATCAATAATATTACTAATTAATAGCTCCTTTAACATTGAGGGCTCGTCCAAACTGTTTGCGGATGATTTTTTTGCGCATTCTATCCCCGGTTGTGTTATCACGTCAACTAAGACAGGCGGATAGGATAGGGAGCGGACAAATAGCAGAGGGACACAGGTGACACGCAGTGTCGTGCTATATTGTGCACCTCGACCTTGAAGTTGGACGGATAACACAAGGGTGGGTGGAAGTTTGCGCTGAATTCATCCACAAACAGCGAACCGGATCTTTTTGATGTGTAACATTTTTGTGATTCCCTTGCACGGTTAATCGGTGAGTGTCATCTCAAGTTCGGGTGGATCCAAGGAGATGTGAAAAAGGCGTTCCAGAGAAGCTTCTTCCAAGCAGCGCAGATTCGAAGGAGTCCGGCTGGTCGGGAAAAAGGCGTTCCGGAGAAGAGGACCTTTTTCCAAGCAGTGCAGAAATTTGAAGGAGCCTGGCTGGTCGGGAAAAGGCGTTGGACGCAGGAACAGACAACTCCAAGATGGCCACCGAAAAAGTGAGTATGACCTTTGCAACACTACTACACCTAGCTAAACATAGCACCTTCAATCCCATCCTCCCCACCTCGTACACCTCCACAGAAATGTTGTGGTCCGATTTGTTAACACAAGCGTGTAGTTACGACAAGCTTTGTGTTAACAAACGGACGGTATTGAACAAGGCAACAAGATGGCTTCAGATGCTAGCCAAACTTGTACATACATTTGAGGATAGCATTTGGAAGCCGGAGCATGTTGCCTGGGTTTCTCGGTCAACGGAGACATTTCCTCCGACCATTCATTGCCAGTGCTGTGCCAGTAATTTGCAGCAGGTTTCGGCATTGCGGACATAGCTGGCAGTGAATGTGCAGTCTTCTGCTGACCGAGATACTCAGGTGGCTAAAACAGAGTCACAGTTGGTAGAGTTGCAGAGACAAAAGGAGGAACTTGAGGCTCAGTTGACTCAGTCATATGCTGAGATCAAGGCCTTCAAGGAACGGGCTGCCTCTACTGATGCTACTCTAGCCAAACTGAATGATGAGGTTGCTGCAAGGTCTCGTTTGATGACCGGCTTGCAACAAGTCATCAGTAATTTTGCTAAGGTGGTACCGGCCCTTTCTTTTTCTATAAAGTCAG
>ONZH01006706.1:0-15653 GCA_900303285.1 Rhinella marina
GAAAGGTGTAGGGTAAGAAATTACACAACCTCTTAATTGTTGTACCTAATGCCAAGCCTAGCTAATAAAACTGTGACTGGAATTAGTGATGTTGAGGAGGACATGACATAGTGGAGTAACTGACATGCTGGATGATAGCTATGACTGGGCAGTTAATGTACAGGGTACAATCTTTTTAGAAAGGATCGTCAAACCCGGAGAGGGGGAGGGGTCTGCCTTTATGTAAAGTCATGCCTAAAGCCCACACTCCGGGAAGATATAAATGAGGGACATGAAGATGTGGAGTCACTGTGGGTAGAAATAAATGGAGCCAAAAACAATAATAAAAACTACTAGGGGTTATTATAAACACCAATATATCAGAGACCACAGAAAATCTACTTCTAAAGAAATAGACGAGGCGGCAAATCATATGAGGTCGTTATTATGGGACTTCAACTACCCAGATATAGACTGGGAAACTGAAACCTGTACATCTCATAAAGGAAACAGGTTCTTGGAAATAACCAAAGACAATTACCTTTCCCAACTGGTTCAGGACCCCACTAGAGGGACGGCCATACTGGACTTAGTATTAACCAATAGACCTGACAGAACAACAGATGTGCAGGTCGGGGGACACCTGGGAAACAGTGACCATAATATAATAACCTTCCAATTGTCATTCAAAAGAGCGTTTCTTCAGGGAGGAACAAAAATACCAAACTCAAAAAAGCAAAACTTAGCCAACTAAGAGAGGCCATAGGCCTAACTAACTGGGACAAAGTCCTCAAAATAAAAATACAGCCACAAAATGGGATATTTTTAAAAGCATCCTAATATCTAATTGTGAGAGGTACATACCATATAGGAATAAAATAATAAGAAACAAGAAAAAACCAATGTGGATAAATAGAACTGTAAAGAAAGCAATAAATGACAAAAAGAAAGCATTTAAATCACTAAAACAGGAGGGGAGTGAGGAAGCATTGAAAAACTATAAGGAAAAAAATAGAATATGTAAAAGACACATAAAAACAGCCAAACTAGAGACCGAGAGATTAATCGCCAAGAGAGTAAAACTAACCCTAAAATGTTCTTCAATTATATAAATACTAAAAAGTATAAACCTGAAGGTGTGGGCCCCTTACAGAGTAATGAGGGGGGAGTAGCAGAGAGCGATGAGGAGGAAAGCGAAGCTGCTAAATAACTTTTTCTCCACTGTATTCACTGAGGAAAATAAAATGTCAGATGAAATGCAGAGTATAAAAGTAAATTCCCCTTTAAAAGTGTCCTCTCTGACCCAGGAAGAGTGCAGCAACGTTCTTAAAAATATTAAAATAGACAAATCACCAGGACCGGATGGCATACACCCCCGTATCCTAAGAGAATTAAGTAATGTAATCGACAGACCCTTATTTCTGATATTTAAGGACTCTATACTGACGGGGAGTGTTCCACAGGATTGGCGCATAGCAAATGTGGTGCCAATATTCAAAAAGGGTCCAAAAACAGAGCCTGGAAACTATAGGCCGGTAAGTTTAACGTCTGTTGTGGGTAAACTGTTTGAAGGTTTTCTGAGAGATGCTATCTTGGAGTACCTCAATGAAAATAAGCAAATAACTCCATATCAGCATGGCTTCATGAGGGATCGGTCATGTCAAACCAATTTAATCAGTTTCTATGAGGAGGTAAGTTCTAGACTTGACCCAATGGATGTCGTATATTTGGACTTCTCCAAAGCGTTTGACACTGTACCACATAAAAGGTTAGTATACAAAATGAGAATGCTTGGCCTGGGAGAAAATGTCTGTATGTGGGTAAGTAACTGGCTTAGTGATAGAAAACAGAGGGTGGTTATTAACGGTACATACTCAGATTGGGTCACTGTCACTAGTGGGGTACCACAGGGGTCTGTATTGGGTCCTATTCTCTTCAATATATTTATTAATGATCTTGTAGAAAGCTTGCACAGTAAAATATCAATTTTTGCAGATGACACTAAACTGTGTAAAGTAATTAACACAGAAGAGGACAGTGCACTGCTACAGCAGGATCTGGATAGACTGGAGGCTTGGGCAGAAAAGTGGCAGATGAGGTTTAACACTGACAAATGTAAGGTTATGCATATGGGAAGGAATAATGCAAGTCACCAGTACATACTAAATGGTAAAGCATTGGGTAACTCTGACATGGAAAAGGACCTAGGAATTTTAGTGAACAGCAAACTAAGCTGCAGAAACCAGTGTCAGACAGCTGCTGCCAAGGCCAATAAGATAATGGGTTGCATCAAAAGAGGCATAGATGCCCGTGATGAGAACATAGTCCTGCCACTTTACAAATCACTAGTCAGACCACATATGGAGTACTGTGTACAGTTCTGGGCTCCTGTGAACAAGGCAGACATAGCAGAGCTGGAGAGGGTTCAGAGGAGGGCAACTAAAGTAATAACTGGAATGGGTGGACTACAGTACCCAGAAAGATTATCAAATTAGGGTTATTCACTTTAGAAAAAAGACGACTGAGGGGAGATCTAATAACTATGTATAAATATATCAGAGGTCAGTACAGAGATCTCTCCCATCATCTATTTATCCCGAGGACAGTGACCATGACGAGGGGACATCCTCTGCGTCTGGAGGAAAGAAGGTTTGTACATAAACATAGAAGAGGATTCTTTACGGTAAGAGCAGTGAGACTATGGAACTCTCTGCCTGAGGAGGTGGTGATGGTAAGTTCACTAAGAGAGTTCAAGAAAGGCCTGGATGTATTTCTGGAGGGTAATAATATTACAGGTTATAGTTACTAGAGAGGTGTCGTTGATCCAGGGAGTTATTCTGATTGCCTGACTGGAGTCGGGAAGGAATTTTTCCCCCTAAAGTGAGGAAAATTGGCTTCTACCTTCTTCTGAACTGGATGGACAGATGTCTTTTTTCGGCCTTACAAACTATGTTACTATGTTACTATGGCTATATCTAACTATACAAACTACATTTGCGAGATGGGAATACCCCTTTAAGGCTGAATTCACACTTCAGTTATTTGATCGGTATTTTCCATCAGTTATTGTGAGCAAAAACCAGCAGTGATACATACTCAGAGATCAGGTATAATGGAAAGAGCTGCCCCTGTTCTGTTTTTGACCCACTCCTGGTTTTAACTCTCAATAAACTAATGGAAATAACTGACCAAATAACATGGCCTAACACATGTGGATTCTGGTGCAGACTTGGTGCAGAAACAGTCAGAACTGCATAAAAATCCATGTGAAAAATCCACATAAACTTCATTGCCATGTGCATATACTCCTATTAGTGAAATTTGTGTCAAATCAATGTCAAAATCTAGAACAATATCCGCAAGTAACACTGCAGATTTTGGTAAGGAAATGCTGCAAAAACTGCATGAAAATCTCCACAGAAAATCTGCATGAACTACACTGCGGTGGACATATGCCCATAGGGTCCATACAGGCTTCTCTATGCAGAGGTCTATGGAGCCTTATGCATATGCACATAACTCAAATTCATACGGAGATGTATTGGACAAAGGGAATTTATTTATTATTCATCACAGGCTCCATTGTGTATGTATTCTTCCCTAGAAGCCTCTCTGGGGGGAAATCTCTCTAATACAGTGACATATGGAGGCACCAGCGGATGTCTTTGGAATACAGTTTGCACAAGGCCTTAGCGTATTACCCATTCCTGACTTTGCCTATAAAGTCTTCATTAGATTACAATCATGGATCCAGTCTTTCTTATTCATGCTACTTGAGTCATTTAAAAACTATTCATAACGTTCATATTTTAATCCATTTTCTTCTATCCTCCAATGATGACACGCTCTTCTGTCCAGTTTCAACCACTTAAAGAGATTTTCTGGGAGTTCAATATTGATGGCCTATTTTCCCTCACCAATATCTGGCTGTTCTAAAAGATACAATGAGGAAGCTGATGTGCTTTGTCATACACATGGGGTTAAGTATATATATATATATATATATATATATATATATATATATATACCATATTTTTCGCTTTATAAGACGCACCTGATGATAAGATGCACCCCAGATTTTAGAGTAGGAAAATAAGAAAAAAATATTTTTCATCACACCTCATATCAGACCCCCCATAAATTTCTAAATTTCAGGACATCACATCAGACCCCCTTATCAGCCCTCCATGTCAGAGCCCCATCAGCCCTCCATGTCAGACCCCTATCAGACCTCAGATCAGCCCACTATGGCCCCATATCAGCCCACTGTGCCCCCATCAGACCTCAGATCAGCAGAATGTGCCCCCATCAGACCTCAGATCAGCAGAATGTGCCCCCATCAGACCTCAGATCAGCAAAATGTTCCCCCATCAGACCTCAGATCAGCAGAATGTGCCCCCATCATACCTCAGATCAGCAGAATGTGCCCCCATCAGACCTCAGATCAGCAGAATGTGCCCCCATCAGACCTCAGATCAGCAGATCGTGCACCCATCAGACCTCATATCAGCAGAATGTGCCCCCATCAGACCTCAGATCAGCAGAATGTGCCCCCATCAGACCTCAGATCAGCAGAATGTGTCCCCATCACACCTCAAATCAGCAGAATGTGCCCCAGTCAGACCTCAGATCAGCAGAATGTGCCCCAAGAGACCTCAGATCAGCAGAATGTGCCCCCATCAGACCTCAGATCAACAGAATGTGCCCCCATCAGACCTCAAATCAGCAGAATGTGCCCCCATCAGACCTCATATCAATAGAATGTGCCCCCATCAGACCTCAGATTAGCCCACCCAGCCACATAAGGTTAAAATAAAAACCTCTCTTACCTCTCCTGCGCCGCGGCTCCTCTCCGGGTCTGGTGCTCCTCTGCCTTCTCTGGCCAGCGCTGCACTGTCACCTGACTGCATGCAGCGTCAGGTCATAGTGCGTGCACTACGTCCTGACGCTGTACGCGGTCAGGACAGTGCAGAGCCAGCCCGGAGAAGAAAGAGGAGGGCTGGACCCGGACCGGAGCCGCGGCGCAGGACAGGTAAGAGAGGTTTTTATTTTAACCTTATGTGGCTGGGTGGGCTGATCTGAGGTCTGATGGGGGTCCCGGCACCTTATACATACAAGTGAGCGCTTCCATAATGGAAGCGCTCACTTGTAATCGCTTTATAAGACGCACCGCAATTTTCCCCCTACTTTTGGGGGAAAAAAAGTGCGTCTTATAAAGCGAAAAATACATTGTATATATATATATATATATATATATATATATATATATAGTGAGACACTGAAGGGGTTAATCCTGGATGGTCGGTATATTTCGCCTGGGTTCAGCTATTATGCCTACTAGAGACTGAGGGAAGTTCATGTCTCCCACCAGGAGACATGGGAAACCAGGAAAGTGTGATAAAATGTGTTTGGGCCTGGTTTTTGGGATGGATGACAGGTTTGGCAGGGGGCCATCCATCCCACTTCCTCCACTCCGGGTCTTATTGTTTGGAGTCAGGCACCACAGGTGCTGAGGCTGTACCATTAGCAGGTCCATAAAGCCTGCAAGGTCTGCAGACAGAGAGATGCTGGGTGCAGCTAGGAATGCTGAAGGCTGCTGGCCCCAGGAGATACTTTTTGAAGCTATGTTTTGTTCGTGCGGTTGTAGCTAGTCGCACGTATAGTGAGGAAACTACCTTATGTTTAGTTAGTGCTGGACAAGCAGGGTTTATTTATGCCTGAAGCAAAGGCTACATTTCATTTGTTTGAACTTGCTAATAAACGCAGGCCAAGCCTGTATTTGGACTTTATCTCGTGTCTGGGACTCTGACTGCTGTTCATACTCCAAAACCCGCACTCTACCGAGCTAACTTCCCCACATATGGTGGAGGATGTGGGCAGTGAACTAAAACACAGTTTTAAAGAGACACACACACTAAAAGGACGGATTTGTTGTGTGTCGCTCTATGTCTTGGGTGAAGGCGGCAGGTGAATTATCTAAAAAGGCGGTGGCAATGAAGGACCTGGTCAAACAGATGATCCAATCCAGTCTGCAGCAACAAGACACTAATCATCAACAACAAGAAGCCACTCGGCAACAGTACGAGACCTCCCAAGCCATGCTACAACAGCAGCAGACGATGCTACAACAGCAAGCTGAGATGAATAGATTGTTGGTTGAAAAGTTGGCAGGAGCCATGACCGTACCACAAGCTATGACTATGGAATGGACCCGAGGTGGTCAACCATCCGTGAGGGCCACAGTGCAAGCCACGCTGCAAAAGATGACTCCTACTGATGATGTAGAGACGTATCTCACTGTCTCTGAGAGAATTGCGGAGCATGAAAGGCTACCTGTGGACCAGTGGGCAGATGTCATGGTGCCTTACCTAACAGGAGAACCCCAAAAGGCCTACTTTGACCTGAGTGAATTGGACTCCCGCAACTACGCCAATCTAAAGGCGGAGATCGTGGCTCGGTTGGGGGTAACCATGCAGGTGCGTGCAGGCTGGGTGCAAGCCTGGACTTTCTCGGAAAGCCTTCCACCAAGGTCCCAGATGCATGACCTGATCCATCTAGTGTCGAAGTGGCTACAGCCAGAGAAGTGCGCTTCAGCACAGATCATTGAGAGGGTAGTCCTGGACAAGTTCACCCGTTCCTTGTCACCTCGGATACAGAGCTGGGTTGGACAAGCAGGACCTACCGATGCGGACCAGCTGGTAAACCTGGTGGATTGGTATTGTGCCACTGAGGAGCTGCAGTGCCAGGGAGACCAAGACGGCTAAAGGTGCTGGTAAGACTGCTCCGGTTATTTGGGATCTGAGACAGGCTACACAGGGAGGTGGCCCAGAGGGGGGGGGGCAGCAGTTGGGTCACAACGGGGGTCTCGTGACCGAGACCAAGGACGCATACAGTGTTGGCGGTGCCCTAAATGGGGGCACAAAGCGGCTAACTGTCCCCTTACCATGAAGCCCATGGACTGCAACACCACCAGGCGCGTTTCTCTCTTTGCCCATCCCGTTCTGGCTGCAGAGATTGTGTCCGGGACTGAGCCACAAATGTGCACTGTCTCCATTGGGGGTTACTCAGTATCAGCCCTGATGGACTCGGGAAGTCTGGTAACCCTCGTGCCCAGGTCTTTGGTCAGTTCTGGGGTATACAGTGGACGTACTGTTGGGGTGTTGTGTATCCATGGGGATACACAGGAATACCCCACCGCTATTATCACTATAGGCACCCCTTGTGGTGATGTTACCCATGAAGTGGGCGTGGTTAAGACTTTAGTTCATGAAGTGATCTTGGGAAGAGACTTTCGATTGTTTTGGGACTTGTGGGGGGGGGGGGAAAGAACGCATTGTGTGCTAATAATGTGGAAAATAATGTGTGTCAGGGGGTAACCCCCGAGCCATATGACCCAGAAACAGAGGTACCAGCAGTAGGGGTGACCCCAGGTGAAAATGGGAAATTTGGCAGGTGACACGGAAGAACCAGAGGAGGGTCCAGATATGCCGGACTTAGAGGTGTCACGGGACAATTTTGGGACAGCCCAACTTAGAGATCCCCTGCTGGTAAGAGCCTGTGAAAGTGTAACTGTAATCAATGGGGTGTCACAAGTTCCCGGGGCTGATAAGAGGTACCCTTACTTTGCAGTCAATCAGGATCTACTCTACCCTACCGTATAGACAAGGTACGGGGGAGGAGCTTGAGCAGCTGGTCGTGCCTCAGCCCTATCGCCGAACAGTCTTAGAATTGGCCCATAAGCATGTATTGGGAGGTCATTTGAGCTGTGAGAAAACCCTAGAACGGGTCTCACGGAGGTTTTACTGGCCTGGTGTTCATAGAAGTGTAAAAGAGTACTGTGAGTCATGCCCCGTGTGTCAGTTAACGGCCCCTATGTCTTACTTCAGAAGTCCCTTAGTCCCACTGCCCATCATAGAGGTACCATTTGACAGGATTGCAATGGATCTAGTTGGCCCGGTAGTGAATTCCACTAGAGGGCATCAGTACATTCTGGTTGTATTAGACTATGCCCCCCGGTATCCTGAGGCAGTACCCCTGAGAAACACCTCCGCAAAGGTCATTGTCAGAGAGCTATTCAACATGTTTTCCCGAACTGGCATTCCTAATGAGATCCTCACAGACCAGGGGGCCCCGTTTATGTCACGGGTTATGAAGGAGATGTGCAAGCTGTTAAAAATTAAACACCTGCATACGTCAGTATATCATCCTCAAACTGACGGACTAGTTGAAAGGTTCAACAAGACCTTGAAAGGCATGTTAAAAAGGGTGGTTAGCCAGGATGGGAAAGACTGGGATTGTTTATTGCCATATTTGATGTTTGCAGTACGTGAGGTTCCCCAGTCCTCCACCGGGTTCTCTCCATTTGAGCTAGTATATGGCCGACACCCACGTGGGCTTCTGGACATTGCCAAGGAGACCTGGGAGCATGAACACAACCCCTACAAAAGTGTTATTGAACACATTACCCTCATGCAGGACCAGATAGTGGCAGTTATGCCCATAGTAAAGGCCCACATAGAGCAAGCACAGGAGGCCCACAGTCGAGTGTATAACAGGTCGTCTAAGGTCAGAACCTTTAAGCCGGGGGACTGAGTGCTGGTCTTGGTGCCGACAGTAGAAAGCAAGTTTTTGGCCAAATGGAACGAGCCCTATGAGGTTGTTGAGAGGGTGGGGGAAGTCGCCTATAAGGTGTACCAGCCTGGCAGGAGGAAGCCCAAGCAGATCTACCACGTTAATTTGCTAAAGCCATGGAAAGAGCGAGAGACCCTGTCCGCAGTGAGTTTACCCAGTAGGGGTAGCCCGGGGAAGTCCACACCTGAGATAAATGCCCCTGCTAAGAATGTTCCAGGGGTGTGTATCTCAGAAACCCTATCTAGGGCACAAATGCAGCAGACAAAGGAGTTTGTCCTTAAGAATACCAATGTGTTCTCTGAGTTACCTGGGCGTACTTCCATAGTCAAGCACGACATTGTCACTGAGCCGCAGGTACAGGTACACTTGAAGCCATATAGGGTACCAGAAGCTCGTAGACAGGCCATTTCAGAAGAGGTAAAAAAAATGTTGGATCTGGGGGTTATTGAGGAATCAAATAGTGAATGGTCAAGTCCCATAGTCCTGATACCCAAACCAGATGGCACACTGCGGTTTTGTAACGACTTCCAGCAGTGCAGAGGGATTAATATATATATTGTGGGGAAATTAGCTCGGTAGAGTGCGAGTTTTGGAGTGTGAACAGCAGTCAGAGTCCCAGACACGAGATAAAGTCCAAATACAGGCTTGGCCTGCGTTTATTAGCAAGTTCAAACAAATGAAATGTAGCCTTTGCTTCAGGCATAAATAAACCCTGCTTGTCCAGCACTAACTAAACATAAAGTAGTTTCCTCACTATACGTGCGACTAGCTACAACCGCACGAACAAAACATATTACATAGTTCAGTCCACAAGTTTTTACCTTTGATAGCTTCAAAAGTATCTCCTGAGGCCAGCAGCCTTCAGCATTCCTAGCTGCACCCAGCCTCTCTCTGTCTGCAGACTTTGCAGGCTTTATGGACCTGCTAATGGTCCAGCCTCAGCACCTGTGGTGCCTGACTCCAAACAATAAGACCCGGAGTGGAGGAAGTGGGATGGATGGCCCCACTGCCAAACCTGTCAGCCATTCAACTACCTTTGCTGGAGACCATATCACACCTTCCTGGTTTCCCATGTCTCCTGGTGGGAGACATGAACTTCCCTCAGTCTCTAGTAAGCATAATAGCTGAACCCAGGCAAAATATACCGACCATCCAGGATTAAACCCTTCAGTGTCTCACATATCCTTCCCCTTTGTTCGAGCCTGTGGGGGCGAACACTTTTAGCCATCAGTGTGTCCTCGATAGCGCATCTGCGTTCCCTTGTAATTTACCAGCCCTGTGCTCTACAGTAAATTTAAAGTTTTGCAATGTAAGGAACCACCTCGTGACTCTTGCATTTCTCTCTTTAGCCTGGCTCATCCAGGTGAGAGGGGAGTGGTCGGTAACTAGTCTGAAGTGCCGACCTAGCAGGTAATACTTCAGCGCCTCTAGGGCCCATTTTATCGCCAAACACTCGCATTCCACAATGCTGTAGTTTCTTTCTGGGGGTGTAAGCTTCCTGCTAAGATAGGTGAGGGGTGCTCCTCACCCCCCACCTCTTGGGAAAGGACCGCCCCTAGCCCTACTTCAGAAGGATCGGTTTGTACCACAAATGTCCTAGTGAAATTTGGAGTGATGAATACTGGCTCTCTACAGAGGATTAACTTCAGTCTTTGGAACGCCCCCTCAGCCTCTTCATAGTAACATAGTAACATAGTTTGTAAGGCCGAAAAAAGACATCTGTCCATCCAGTTCAGCCACTTTTCCTACAAGTTCCTTCACTCCATTTAACCATGGCAGACCTACTTCCCTTGATCAAATCTGTCAAGGGCGCTGCTATAGTGGCGAAGTTAGGGATAAATCTGCAGTAATAGCCCACAATACCCAAAAAAGCTCTCACCTGCTTTTTGGTCACTGGCTGTGGCCAATTTTGGATGGCTTCTACTTTGTTGACCTGGGGCTTTATGACACCTCTTCCTATTATATACCCCATATAACGTGCCTCCTCCAGACCCAACGCACATTTTTGGGGGTTTGCAGTCAAACCTGCAGCCCTGAGGGAGTCTACCACTGCTTGCACCTTTGGTAGGTGACTTTCCCAGTCTTCACTAAAAATAATAATGTTGTCTAAATAAGCAGAAGCATACCTGCGATGGGGCTTAAGGATGATATCCTTTAACCTCTGAAATGTGGCAGGAGCCCCATGTAGCCCAAAGGGAAGACAGACATACTGGAACAGACCATCAGGGGTGACAAATGCAGTCTTCTCTTTAGCACGGTCAGTGAGCGGTACCTGCCAATACCCTTTCATCAGATCTAGTGAAGAGAAAAATCTAGCATGTCCCAATCTCTCTATTAACTCGTCCAGCCTTGGAATTGGATAGGCGTCAAACTTTGACACCTCATTCAACATTTCAGAGGTTAATGGATATCATCCTTAAGCCCCATCGCAGGTATGCTTCTGCTTATTTAAACGACATTATTATTTTCTAGTTACCGACCACTCCCCTCTCACCTGGATGAGCCAGGCTAAAGAGAGAAATGCAAGAGTCACGAGGTGGTTCCTTACATTGCAAAACTTTAAATTTACTGTAGAGCACAGGGCTGGTAAATTACAAGGGAACGCAGAAGCGCTATCGAGGACACACTGTTTGATGGCTAAAAGTGTTCACCCCCACAGGCTCGAACAAAGGGGGAGGATATGTGAGACACTGAAGGGTTTAATCCTGGATGGTCGGTATATTTTGCCTGGGTTCAGCTATTATGCTTACTAGAGACTGAGGGAAGTTCATGTCTCCCACCAGGAGACATGGGAAACCAGGAAAGTGTGATATGGTCTCCAGCAAAGGTAGTTGCTGGAGACGTTTTGATAAAATGTGTTTGGGCCTGGTTTTTGGGATGGATGACAGGTTTGGCAGTGGGGCCATCCATCCCACTTCCTCCATTCCGGGTCTTATTGTTTGGAGTCAGGCACCACAGGTGCTGAGGCTGTACCATTAGCAGGCCCATAAAGCCTGCAAGGTCTGCAGACAGAGAGAGGCTGGGTGCAGCTAGGAATGCTGAAGGTTGCTGGCCTCAGGAGATACTTTTGAAGCTATCAAAGGTAAAAACTTGTGGACTGAACTATGTAATATATTTTGTTCGTGCGGTTGTAGCTAGTCGCACGTATAGTGAGGAAACTACCTTATGTTTAATTAGTGCTGGACAAGCAGGGTTTATTTTGTTTATGCCTGAAGTAAAGGCTACATTTCATTTGTTTGAACTTGCTAATAAACGCAGGCCAAGCCTGTATTTGGACTTTATCTCGTGTCTGGGACTCTGACTGCTGTTCACACTCCAATACCCGCACTCTACCGAGCTAACTTCCCCACAATATATATATTAATCCCTCTGCACTGCTGGTAGATGCACTTAAGTTATGTTGAGGTGACAGTTTTAAAGCAACAGGCTTTAATCTATGCCAGCTCCCTTGCTGAAGTAGTTTAAGGCCATTTTCCATTCCATAAACTGGCTTGGAAAATGATGAATCGGACAGGCATGTCGGCCCGCATTCTTCCCCACCCAAGCCATGCCCCGTTTTTACACCTCTTTGCAAAAGTGGCGTGAGTGGCCTAGCAAAACCCCTATATGGTATGTTTGGTTCTGTTAGGGTAAGTTCATGCATGGAATAAATACTATGAATTTGTTTGGGGCAAAAGCATTTTACCGTTGTAGTTGAGTTTTTGAAATCTCATCCACACAATGAGGAGCATACCCACAACATAAACTGACTTGCACTGAGGGTTGTCAATCTGCAGCATACCAGTTTATGTTGTGAGTTTTAGGCCACCTGACCACGTTTCTCATAATGGATTTCTGTGCAGAACAACAGCAATGTAGTACAGTACCAGCGATTGCAGATTATTTTCATGTGGAAATCGACCTGCTTGGTAGTGGGGGTGGTTGGGGGTTGCTGCACCAGTTTGATTTTCACCTCAGACAGCAGATGGGCAAGGTGCACGTCTGGGGGATAGTTGCTGTTGTTGTGGTTGTTCCTCTATGGGGCAGAGTTACTAAAGACTGGCATCTCATTTCATTATTAGTAGAAGATCAGTTGGAGATACCATATGCCAGATTTATTAAGAGGTGCATATCTCTTAATAAAGTTATCTCATCGTGTGCTATCTGTGTGCCAGAAACTAAACGTTTACACCGGCTATGGGCTGCCATTACCCTAGATGACAATAATCCTGAATTTACAGGGAATGTCTCTCAATATCAGTCACAGTCTGGTCTGATTCAACCGAATTGGCTGATAATTTGGGTCAAAATAAATTTGACTTGAATTAAAAGTGCTCTGATTGCTTGGAGAATTCTCTCTCTGTACCCCTCTCCCTCCACTCCTCTTTCTCCACTCCTCTCCCTTTCCCTCCACCCCTCTCGCTCTACTCCTCTCCCTCTACTCCCCTCACACTCTCCCTCCACTCTCTCCATCCCTCTCTCTGTCTGTCTCTCTTATCTTGATTCCAACAAATTAAATTTGTCAAAATTCATTTGTGTTCTCTACCTGGCATAGATTTCCAGTTATATTTGGGCCACTTTTGTGGTGTAAATAATGTTAAAGTGTAACTATGATTTATTTTATTTATTTTTTTATAAATGTGTTTGGTGTGATTTTATTAACTTTTACAATATATTTTATTAGGGAATAAAGTAGGATAAACTGTTTCTCTAACCTTTCTAATATGTAACTATTGTATTTTCGCTCCGGCTGCCTCTCAGCAGGGATTAACGTGCTGCGGCCTTATCCGCTGCCCGCCCCCATTACAGTGAATGGGGCCGGAGCGCGGTTCCGGCCCCACACGTGTACCTGTGGCAGCACGGATCCGGAGGGACCCTTCACCCGCTGGATCCGGGCTGCTGCTAGTGTAGAAGTAGCCTTAGGCCATTATTTAATGATTTTTCACAGCTGCTGCACCACAGAGGAGCCGCTCTCACCGTCCTCCACCCCAGCGAGAGAGGACCCCACCTGACCCTCCAACACCACCAGCCCAGCTACCAGAGATAGAAGGTAGTTTAAATAAAAAGTGTAATAGGTGGACCTTCTGTCTTCAAAATATGAGCTAAATGTATGTTTTATCTTTGGTAGCTCCAACCGACAGGGAGCCGTTTTCCCCTGGACCATGGGAAGACCACGCCGTATGGGTGTCCAGTAAGTACTACAAACCAAAAAAAGACTCAGTCAGTACAGAATACATGTCACTGAATAAGTCGCCCCAGTACATTAAAGTTTAGATTTTTTTTTTTTGTTGGACAACCACTGTAACTCAATCATACAAACTAAGTACATAACTGTTTCCACCCCTATAGACATCCCCACTGACTTCGAAGTGGAGGCTGGATTACGGCGCTTTGGGTCCAGGCTCCACGCTGCCTCCCGGCTCATTCGTGGCCTGGAGCTGCAAGAGCTGCATGACACGATGGCCCGACGTCGGCGAAGGCTGGCGTAATCTTATTTTTTTGTTCCTTTCTTTTGTTTATTATATTTATTAAAAAGAAGTTTTTATTTGTCACTAAAATATTCTTGAAAAACCTGTGTTTTGTTAAACCTTTAACACCTTCCTGATCCTGACATAGTGTAAAGAAGACAGTTTTTTTTCCATGGCCATTTTCCCACATTAATAAACACAGCGGTGTCTGCCGGCTGAAGTATTACTACGTTACACACACTCCTGTTCACTGATTACAATTGACAGACAGAAAAATAAAAAAGGCTTGGCTTGTTTGGACAACAAGCCTGTACATTCTACCTTAACAAAGGCAATGAAAATTATATATGAGCTTTTTATGGCTGCCCCGGCCAGTAGAAGTAGGGGACGGGGTATATCGGCACAGAGTGATTGGTAAAATAAATACAACAAACTGCGGTGGTGTATAACAATGTCTGCTAATATAACTTGTAACGGGAGGCAGAGGCAGTGTAAAAAAAATTATTTTTTTTAAATATATATATATATTATATACACACAGTACAGACCAAAAGTTTGGACATACCTTCTCATTCAAAGAGTTTTCTGTATTTTCATGACTATGAAAATTGGAGATTCACACTGAAGGCATCAAAACTATGTATTAACACATGTGGAATTATATACTTAACAAAAAAAGTGAAACAACTGAAAATATGTCTTATATTCTAGTTTCTTCAAAGTAGCCACTTTTTGCTTTGATTACTGCTTTGCACACTCTTGGTATTCTCTTGATGAGCTTCAAGAGGTAGTCACCTGAAATGGTTTTCACTTCACAGGTGTGCGCTGTCAGGTTTAATAAGTGGGATTTCTTGCCTTATAAATGGGGTTGGGACCATGAGTTGTGTTGGGCAGAAGTCAGGTGGATACACAGTTGATAGTCCTACTGAATAGACTGTTAGAATTTGTATTATGGCAAGAAAAAAGCAGCTAAGTAATGAAAAACGAGTGGCCATCATTACTTTAAGAAATGAAGGTCAGTCAGTCCGAAAAATTGGGAAAACTTTGAAAGTGTCCCCAAGTGCAGTTGCAAAAACCATCAAGCGCTACAAAGAAACTGGCTCACATGAGGACCGCCCCAGGAAAGGAAGACCAAGAGTCACCTCTGCTGCGGAGGATAAGTTAATCCGAGTCACCAGCCTCAGAAATCGCAGGTTAACAGCAGCTCATATTAGAGACCAGGTCAATGCCACACAGAGTTCTAGCAGCAGACACATCTCTACAACAACTGTTAAAAGGAGACTGTGTGCAGCAGGCCTTCATGGTTAAATAGCTGCTAGGAAACCACTGCTAAGGACAGGCAACACGCAGAAGAGACTTGTTTGGGCTAAAGAACACAAGGAATGGACATTAGACCAGTGGAAATCTGTGCTTTGGTCTGATGAGTCCAAATTTGAGATCTTTGGTTCCAACCACTTTTGTGTCTTTGTGCGACACAGAAAAGGTGAACGGATGGGCTCTATATGCCTGGTTCCCACCGTGAAGCATGGAGCAGGGGGTGTGATGGTGTGGGGGTGCTTTGCTGGTGACACTGTTGGGGATTTTCAAATTGAAGGC
>ONZH01006707.1:0-13460 GCA_900303285.1 Rhinella marina
CAACCTCAAAGTCGGGACCCGGGATCGCGATCCTCCTTATTCCCTTGTTTCTTCGGCTGGAATATTAATATATTGTACGTATAGACGTATTCCAGCCGAAGAAACAAGGGAATAAGGAGGATCGCGATCCCGGGTCCCGACTTTGAGGTTGCCGCGACACGTCCAGCCGCAGTCTCGAGAGAACCTACGGGAATGCAAGAACGCCGAGAGTGGATGCTGGCGTAGTCCGAGAAGGAACATTATAACCACACACGTGGAAAGCCGACTAAAATATATCCATTCATCGGGAATCCTTTACCGAAAATGAAGCAGTAAAAGCAGAACCACTACGCAGGTATCCCCCTAATAGTAGCGCTACAAGGGGTAAGTCTGGATATTATTACAACTTTCGGTGGGACGCCACCTATGTAAACAGAACTATACACAATAAGAGTGGACTGTTTCTAAATAGGAAACACCACTTCATTTGGTTTTTTCCCAAGGGAAGGTCATCACTTACCTGTAACAACTTGGTTATATCGAGGGATTACCTATATAATAGCAATGCTCGATATCCATGATTATTGATACCAGGACGTTTGGGAAGTATATGTGGACTAAATGAAGGTGCAAGCATACACGTTGTACTGTTTAATCAACATTGAATGTTAACAGTATTATTTTATATGCAGATTCAAGCAAACCATTATTTTTAACACTCTATGTTATTTTATTTTATATATTTTAAACTGTTTATATGTTAATGTAGCTATATTTGATATTAAAACCAAACTAATACTCCAGACCTGAGTGCCCGACTGATCTAGTATTATTGGTGATGGACCTTCGTTGCACCTAGTTGGGTGCTTTACTAACATGTGATGGGCATGTGCCTTGCCCATCTTGGTCTGGGTCAGCACAATTGTCTTGATTGTCACCACCAGGCTGTTGCCCAGAATTTGGCATAATGGTAAGATTAGGCAGCCTCAGAGGCATCCATGCATGCTGCCCCTACTGTTTCCTGTCCATTTCCGTGGTGTTTCCATCATTTTCTGAGGTTTCCAGGTTTTCACGCAACCTTCCCTGTGCAGAGCTTTGGTCCCCTGCAAAAAATGCTCGAGTCACCCATTGACTTTTTACGGGGTTCGTTATTCGAAACGAGCACTCGAGCATTCGGAAAAATTCGACTCAAATAACGAGCAGCCGAGCATTTTAGTGTTCGCTCATCTCTAGAAGGCACCATTTTACCTACCCTCCAGAGCTTGTCATCACCATTAATTGCTCTTACTTTAGAGGTCTTCTGGGCCTGGGTTGGCCGAGTCACGCAAAGCTTAGGTTGGCTTCAGGTAATGGTTGGAGGTCTGCAGTTATAGCAGTTTAATCTCCCAACTTGTCTTTTTCTTTTTTCTTCTGGACAGCATCAGGGCATAAAACAACTCTCACACACTCAGCACTCTTCATGGGTTTCCCATGGATCCAACAAAACCTCTGCTGCCCCAGATCAGACCATAATCATGGTAGATACCAAAGGCATATCTGAAATCTATATGAATGTTAGTTTTCTGACCACAACCATCTTACCAGCCTCGGTGAGTGCCTTCAACTCTACCTCCTGTACTGACATTACAGAAGGGAGTGGTATTTGGGTGAGAACATCAGTTATGCACCAACAGCATACCCTGAGTTCTATGTGATCCATCTATACCGTCTGTGAGAGAAAACTCAATATTTGACAAAGTTATCAATCAGATCTGAATGTACTTGCTCTCTAGTTTATATGACTCTAAACCTTTATGTAGTCTGGTAACCCAACCTCTTATCAAAATGCAGAAAATCTTCTGTAGACTCAAGATGCTCAAAGTGTTGTATCTCTTCCAGATCTCTATGTTCATGGCCCACGTGACTGTCACAAAACAATTCTCTTAATACTTTTCAAATGCTGTTCCGTTTTTGCAAACAAATCAAATGCTCCCATCATGTTCAGAAAATAAAACAAAATAATCAGAAAATAAAAACCGATCGGAAAACCTTATCTATCATCTAGTTTTCACTGACAGATGAAATATTTGGTGACACAGTTACTTCAGACATTTCATTTGATTTAACCACATATTATTATACTTATTTGATGATTTTGTTTGCAGACCTCTTATAATCATACTTGTCTGGATACCACATATTAACATTTTTAAAACAAACCAATCTTATTGTCTTATTTTTTTTACTTGACAATATTTCACCTTACACGCATATACAACATTCAACTTGTTATGCAACTTGTTAAAATTAAATGAACCAATTTCATTTTCTTCCCTTTTTCTCCAACTTTAGTGACATCATGCTATCCGTGTTTAGGGAGGAACACAAGAGTCTGTCTCTGTTTAATATACTGTATGCTTCTCTTTTAAGTCTCAAGTTCTACGTCACTGTCACCACACCCTCTGTCGTCTGGCAAAATGTAACTTCCCCTTTTTGTTCAGTTCTTTCTAGATGTTTAACATGAAACATATAACGATTACAAGAACGATCGAAGACAGACACGGGCCCAACACACACTTCACACACAAACAAATACAGTATGCATTGGAGCTCCAATAAAAACTCAGAAAAATATATGCATGACTCCATTAAAAGTTTTCAGCACAGAATCAATGAAAATGATATTTTGTGCAGATCTGCTGAATATATTAGGATTTCTTGGTCTTTTTCTTCACTCCTAAAAAACAGATGAGGCACAATCCCCACCAAATTAAACATTTGGGAAAAACAACAGGCTTCCTTGACGTCCATTAATTTGGGCTGTAAAATAGAACTCACAAAATATTTAGTTTGCAAAAATGAAAAATAATCTGCACATAATACCAAATGTAAGAATGAGCTTATCTTTTACCACGTGGATTTTCTTTTAACCCAATTCTAATTTTTTTTCCTTTCCTGGATATCTTTACCGACACTTTTAACTTTAAGATTTTTAACTTTAAGTACTCATTTTTTTCCTTTACAAAAGAAACAGACAATATCTTCCATACCTGTTTTTTTTCATGCATTTACATATAACCGCAAAGTCTGGGAAAGAAGCCAAGCACAATATCTGAAATGGGAACTACTGCAATTCTACTTATCAAGTAATGATTCTGATTAGAATCTGATTCTTCTCGGTCCATCCTCCTCTTCTACAGAAATGGTACATTTATGACTATTGGGGAACCCACAAGAGACGGAAGACAAAGACAATGCCCTTTAAGTCCCTCTCAAAGCAGCAGCCAGTACTTCCTCTTTTTTTACCACTCCACTCATGTTTAACTCTTTCCTTTGCTTTTTTTTTTTTAAAGTAAATCTTTTCTTCCCAATTCTTTCTCCTTCATTCTCTTTATGCCATCTTTGAAAATCACTGCTCCCAGCCTCTTTCACCTTCTCCACCTGCTCTTACCTTCTTCACCTGCCTAACCTTCAACGAATGCGCTGCTTCTCTTACCGTGGAACTCTCTTTCAACCTTTCCATCTTTCCAGATTTAAACAACCATCTTCTGACATGCCTGCTCTCTTGAATATTCTGCTTATATCTCTCACTGCCCCTCCTCCACTTCTGCCTCTCCATGATGTCCACTGCAGTCACCTCCCTCCTCCCTGAGGGGTGCTCCTCTTTCAGAGCCTTTGACTGTCTGATCTCCATTGGAGAAGAGTGGATCCGTCCCTTCTCCTACCGGACACACACCTTTTGTGTCCCACTGGTTGCCTGCAAACGCAGCTCGCCAACCAGTCCCACCAGTTGCCTGCAAACGCAGCTCGCCAACTGGTCCCTCTACCTGTTCGCAAACGCTGGCACAGGTCGAGTAACTTTTAAACTCTTGGAAACTATGGATATCACAGAGAGGTGGGCTCTTTAAATACTAACTATATGCAGGCACTAAAATCTCTCTTTCTTGATTTTCTCTAACTTCCTTTTTTTTATAGTTCCTGAATTCTTATCATGGCAAAATATGAAACGGAGGAAATATCTCACACACACACAGTTCCGCATTCATTTCTTACACTTAATCAGTCTCTCATTCCTCATTTATCACACCTAGGTTTCAGACATTCCATACATCCTACCACAGACAAGGAGTTCTTTGAAATTCCAAAGATTCCGAAAAGGACAATACTTGAACAGTAGTCATAACAAGTGGGAAGTAAGAAAAATATCTTACCTGTGTATTTGAAGGTGCAGTTCCCAGTTGCCATAATGAGCAAAGCTCTTCCACGATCGTCCCCTTGGATATCTGATGGATTTTTCCGTTCGAAGGACCATTTAACTGTCAATGCACTTTAGGATAAGTCCCAAAATAGGACTTAATACTCAGTTGTCTGTGGTGTTCAAATTATGTTACATTTCCCCCTTCATGGTAAGAGTGTGCGGCCGCAGCACAAGAAGTGCATGTCCAGTCTCATTGCTGATCATGCAGATCTCCCCTGGTCACACCCAGAGAGCTAATTTTATTAGAAATACATGATGGTGCAATCACACCCCCCTTTGTCATCAATTTTAATATATCCAATCACAATCATACAAGTATACATTTAACAACAAATCAATGATGATGACAGCCAATGGCATACACATTACTTCATCTATCTGGGAAATTCCATATGCGTATATTAACTTCTGCTAAGTTCCTCTTTTCCTATAGACATATCAAGTGATTATGAGTCATTTTTATTTTTAAGCATACGTGACATCTAATGGAGATTAGAGATTATAAGATACAAGAGATATGCGATATAAGAAGATGGAGACCACCTGATAATGAAATACAACTCTAGCACAATTTTGTTCAACTAAATTTCTTTAACAACTATAACTCCCAGCAGGTCCTGAAGGTTTGCATAGGGCATGCTAGGAGTTGTAATTTACAGAGCGGAATGCAGCAAAATGTGAAATTATATTTTATTAAACCTTTATTATACTGTCTTGGGGCAGCCTGTAATGTCCACCGCTGAGTCACAGAAGCACCACCAGCATGTCTGCACACTCAGCAAGCACAGTAAAAGCCCGCCACCGCACTCTGCAGACTCCAGAATATGGGTGGGCGACAGGGCTGTGTGAGGATGTAGCGTGCGTGAGTGCAGCGCAGGGAGTGAGAAGAAAGTGCAGGCACCGCACCACACGTATCAAGAGGCGGGGACCGCCACCCACTGGAAGTTGGCATTGCCGGCATCACTGCAGGGCAAATTAAGTGGCAAGATGATCGTGACAGTCAAGATCATCTCGCCACCTTATATATGTCTGTGTAGCTCTGCTATTAAAGCGGAAGGCAGCAGTGCTTGCAAGCAGAAATCTGGGGCTGTCTGCCGCTCCTGATTGATATGTAGACTATAGCTAGGCAGGGGCCCACCGAGGATTTCCCCAGCTCCCCGGTAGGCCAGTCCAAGCCTCAGTACAATACAAGCAGTATTACACTATTAAGCCTCATTCAGACATCCGTGGAGCACGGTCCGTGAAAACCCAGACTGTGCTCCTTCTGAGGGCGGGAGCGCACGGCATCATTGGTTGCTATGACGCTGTGTGCTTCATGAGGCTGCTGCTGTACAGTGATAGACTCGATACGAGTGTATCACTGTACAGCCTTCTCTGGACCCTTCCACTTTATCTGGCTATCTTCCCATTTCACTTCTCCTATTTGCATCCAAACTCCTAGAACAACATGTCACCTTTCAGCCTACTCACTTTTTGATCAGATGCAATACGGCTTCAGACCCAATCACTGAACTTAAATTGCCTTAACCAAAGTCCCAAACGATCAGATAGCTGCCAGAGCTAAACATCACTACTCTGTGGTCCTCCTTCTTGATCTTTCCTCTGCCTTTGACACTGTTGACCACTCTCTCCTCCTACAAATCCTCTCTTCCCTTGGCATCAAAGACCTAGCCCTCTCCGGGATCTCCTTGTACCTCACCAACAGAACCTTCAGCATTTCCCATTCATAAACTTCTTCCTCGTCACACCCCCTTTCTGTTGGCGTCCCTCAAGGCTCTGTCCTGGGTCCCCTACTTTTCTCCATTTATACATTTAGCCTGGGACAGCTCATAGATTCATATGGCTTTCAATATCACATCTATGCTGATGACACTCTAATCTACCTCACCGGCCCAGAGGTTGCTTCCCTCCTATCAAGAATCCCAGCTTCAGTTTATCTTCATTCTTCTCCTCTCTCTTCCTTAAACTCAACATGTAGAAAGTATTGATGATCGAGCACCTCTGTGCTCGTCTGCTCGGGTGCTCTGGCCGAGCACTCGGGGATGCTTGAGTGCTCGGCCGAGCACCCGAGCATAATAAAAGTAAATGGGAGAAGACCAGGCGCCCCCTGCTCGGATGAGGGGAGGATGTCTGGTCCATATGAAAACGTGAAAAAATGGTGGAAACACCACAGAAATGTTTCGGGAACAGCAACGGGAGGGTGAATTTGTACGCATTAGCGCACAATCCGTAACATAAGCATACTAATTTGTACGCATTAGCGTAAAATTAGAGATGAGCGAAGTTGCATTAAAAAATATTCGTTATTCTGGTCGTGTTCGGCGAACATTCCCGCACAAATAACGAAGACAGTCTAAGCGTTGTTAAAAGTACGCTACTGAACTGAATACGTATGCATGCACTGCGTCTGCGAACATTCCAGCACAAATAACCAACATACAGTCTAGCGTTGTTAAAGGTACGCTACTTGCGGGGAGACTCGAGCAATGCGTAGCATTAGTGTACAAATTATAAGATGCGTACGCTAATGCATAGCAGCGAACAAATGTGCGAGGAGACTCGAACATAGCGCTCGAGTACACTCGGTGTTCGGCCGAACACTGAGCGGACCCGAGTGTATGCATGCTCGGCCGAATGGCGAGTTCAGCCAAGCATGCTCGCTCAACACTAGTAGAAAGCTAAATTCATTGTCTTTCCCCCATGTCGCAATCCCTTTCTGTTCCTCCATTTCACACCATGGCCTGAGCTTGCGGGGTTAGTCTCTCCAGTTTGCCCGTAAAGTACACATGTATTCTCTGTGGACCAAAGGGAGAACCTGTGGACACCATAATCTTCACCAGCCAAAGGCTGTCAAACCTGCGGGAATTAAGGCACCTTCCCCAATGGAAGATTGCCTGAGCAATAAGTTGTCTACCTTGATAGATCTTGGAAATGTTCACTGTATCTAATTGTCTGCCTGTGGGCCGACTTCTGCCTGATTCCCAGATTCTGATCCTCAGCTGCATGACCTCACCAGTGCCTGATCACAAATTGCCCCTGTCCTGACTTCTCTGACATTCGGACTGTTTTATTTGCTTAATGCTAAACAACATTGTCTTTGATCCCTAATGGTTCAGCTGTCAACCACATCAGGACTACTCCAGAAGGTAGTGATCTTGTGGATCTCCTGCAGCAAAGTCCAGATCCCTGTATAAAAATTAATGGGTGAATACCAGGAAACTTTCAGAATAACGACCTTAGGATTAGGCCAAATACAAAACAGTAGATTAACACAGTTGTTCCAAACTCACTGCACATAAGAACCTCACCCAAAGTGGGCAGGTTGGGTGGTCATATCTTGGGCATAAATGGTCTGAAATAAGCAACTTCAATGACATTAAGTATACCACCTCTAATCTCTGGAATCCACCACACCACCATCCCAGTCTACTGCCCTTAGGACTACACCAATCATCTCACAACCCAAGCCAGACTATCCATGACTATGTAGGCCACAGTGTAGGCTATCTCATCTCGGCCATTCGGCAATCAGACATCCACTACTGTATAATATTCACATTAAAAAATACACTTTTGAGCCAAGGAGAAACAAGGCTGTGAATAACCTTTAAGAAGATTCTCCAGAGGCTCATTTAATGCTTCAAAATAAAAAAAAACCTGAAATGACTTTTCATTTCTCTGGTGTTATAATTATATATTGCTGATTTCTTGAATCCAGGGACATCTCACTCTACTAGGAGCAATACCCTACAACTATAAATATGTGCACCCTGAAGAAACCTCAGAGAAGAGCAGCCGAACCCCTCATGTGTCTACACTGTAATGCTGAATATAGAGCTGTGAGTATGCATAAACTGGCATGAAGATACTGAATACATAGAAGACGGACGTTAGTGACCCTTTCCAGGTTTGTGTCTCCTGCCATATCCAAGGGAAATGATCTCGACCTGCGGTACTGGTGAGTCATAAATCGGAGACCATTGTTCTAGATAGAGATAAGGCCAGTTAACAATATTAGATTGGACTCCAAAAATAGATGGAATGAAGAGGCATATGTATTACAGACTCCTTAAAGTCTAAGGCTATCACCAAGCTTAAATCCAGAGATTATAGCTGCAAGTGCCCCATTGGTATACCATAAGGGAGAGACCAAATCATAGACCCCACCACTATAAGGACATGCAAAAAAAAGATACAGCATGTCAAAACATGGCCCCTAGTTGCGCACATTGACGGTGATGCCATAGATGTAATGTACACCACCTTACGATGATTCATGGTAGTAAATACATTCTTACTGACATTAAAATGCTCCATCTGTATATAGGACCTGTAATATGTCACCAGGAACATGGACATTTTATAATGAAGATATTTATGTATTCTAGACATCTGACAAGCTCAGCACTGTCACGTGCTTGTGTGAGATTTAGAAGACTTGCCACCATCCATTTTCCAATGCAGAACTTCACTCCTGCTTCTGGGAATGTTACTCTGATGTTCTCTTATACCAGAAAGGTTGATTATGGCACCAGAACTGCTTTTCTGATTGTGTCCCTTTTTTGTTTCTTCTTCTTCTTCTACTTCATCGCCATTATGCTGAAGGTCTTCTTCACCACTCCTCACATGCAGGAGAACCCTCGATACATTCTTTTCACCCACATGCTCATCAATGACACGTTACATATGATTCTGGGAACTTTCATTATAGTGTCTTACATGCATTCTGTATATATCCCTATGGTTGTCTGTTTCATCATTAATATCATTTCCGCCTGTTCCTTTCGAGTGACCCCATACAACCTGGCCGTCATGTCTCTAGAACGTTACATAGCCATATGTTTCCCACTGAGACACTTAAAGTTCTGTACACCAAGAAGAGCAAAATATGCAATTGCTGTGATCTGGGTCATAGGGTTTTCTCTAAGCATTGCAAACTCCATGACTGTGATCTACTCAACAGAAAAAAACTCATATTCTGTTTATGCCTTGTGTGATGGTTCATTATTGATGATAAACCCTGTACAACGCATGATCAGAAGCTTCACAAATATTGTCAGCTTCACCGGGGTGGCCTTGATCATTGTATTTACCTACATTAAGGTCATGCTGGTTGCCAGGAAGGTCGGTTCTGGTCGTTCTTCAGCCCTTAAAGCTGGTAAAACTGTGATGCTCCATGCCTTCCAACTCATGTTATGTATGGCCTCCTTCATCTCCAACCTAACTGAGACCTATATAAAGAATTACATGTATTACTTACTTGTTTCAAACTATGTTTTGTTCACATGTGTGCCCAGATTCCTCAGTCCGCTGATCTATGGGGTCAGAGATGAAGCTTTACAAAAACATATAAGAAAATATTGCACAATATCTTGTGTCTGTCGTTCACAATGATAACAATTATAATTATTCCAATGAAGGCCTGTATAAATGAATACACTTCTCAACTTTTCCACCCATATAAATGTCTATTGGTTTCACTCACATTGATAGCAGGGCCATAATGTATAAAACATCTCCATCGAAAAGATAGCAGAAATGGTCATACTGGAGAGGCCAATGACTGCTGGCTTTTTCTTCAGATGCCACCACCATTGGCCACCAAATTTTTGCCCTATTTGAGTGGCTCAGGTCATGTGTGAAGCTCCCTTTCATCGCCTGGTTATTCCCACCCATCTTCCCCCTTTTTCTGGCTCTTACGTATGGCTGTAGTTATAAGTGTTCCCGGTTATTCACCAATGTTTCTTTGTAATTCTTAGCTCTGCTTCTGATTTGTAGTGTGGACCAGAGTTATACTTCTTATTAAGTCACATCTGGCGGTGTGAACACAATTAAGAGTACGGGGTGAAGAGTAAATGGCGGACTTGCTTGCTGGGAGTCCAGTAGCCGGTATACCGCTCCTTATGGTAAATGGTTCGAGCAGTTTAAGGCTCTGATTTTTCTGTGTCATCTGAGAAAAAATAAAGCTGTGGCCGATCACCACCCAACAAAGGTAGTCACGTGTTGATTTCTCTATGGATTCGGGGGGCGGGAGGGGGGGTCGGAGTAATGATGGTCTCTGGGTTCAGGTCAGGTTTCCCACCAGTCATGGAGAGCTAAGCCAGTTTTTATGTACATCAATTTTGATAAATCTGCCCCTAAAATCTCCTTGAGTTGTGCACCTCTCACTGCAGATTTGGTGTTCACATATCACTGTATGGCTGTAGAATAATCCATTAATAAGGGGTATGACTGTACGCCATGTCATGTACCCCCTTGTGTAGTGATGACATGAGAACTCTCAGGTTTAATGAATCAGGGATGTTCTGTCTTCTTACACGTTCATACAGTGTGCAGTCTGACATTCGGCATAAAGCTGTCTTTCAAATAAGAGGATTGTTCTTTGTAGTCTAACTTGTTTATTGATCAACAGGCCATACTCTCTGCCCGGTACGTGTGAGAGATTGTACAAGTATTTGATTGGTTAAACAGGATTGCCGATTGGCAAAACAGGATTGACTGGTAAAACTACAAGAATACAAATAAAATGTATTAGCATAAGGTATAGGAACTTTATGTACTGTAACATTAACATTAACTTTATATGAACAGTGAAGCATATGGCAAAATAACTGCCTATACATAGGATACATGTCTAACAGTTATAACTCCCTGAGTGACAATGCAACTAACTCACTGAATAGCTCTGCATAACATACTGTCCCTGAAAGAAAGTTAGATCTCACACCAGATAAGCTTTGAGAAGGATGGTGGAGTTTGAGAAGGAGACATGCAGAGGACAGCTCTGTACTGTGTCCTGAAGACTGGAGACTTCTATTTCCCAGGATACCTTGCAACTACCCACAATGCAGTAGTCTTTGTAAACGGAAAACAAGGTGTAATACAATTTATCAACGCTAGATGGTGCAATAATCACACTAAAGACTTCAGAGATATGATGACACAAGCAGTAAGATAAACTGTAATGATTCTCTAACCCTGCTGGGCAGAACATTCCCCGTTTGGCGTCAACAGACGACACTACTGGGTCCTTCTGGTCAGATCAACAAAACATGTTCCGCCACAGGCCTTAGGAATAGCTTGCACTCGCCAAACTTCCACACTTTGACCTCAGCCATGCGTACGTTCCCATCCTTGCTTGGGAATGTGTTAGTGATGAGGCCCAGTGGCCACTCATTACGGTGCGACTGGCTGTCTTTCATAAGCACGACATCCCCAGGTCTGATGTTCAGCTTGTTAGTTTGCCACATTCTTCTTGATTGTAAGGTAGAGTTAATGTTATAATATTGCTTCCTCCACGTGTCCCAGAAGGCATTAGAAAGACTTTGCACCGGCCTCCATTGTCGTCTGTAAAGGTTTTTATCATTGAAATCTCCAATAGGAGCACTCGGAGTGCTGGTCTTCTGCGTGAGTAACATGGCAGGAGTGAGGATGGTCAAGTCTTCAGGGTCGCTGAAAAGGATAGTCAAAGGTCTTGTATTCATGAGTGCTGAAACTTCTGCCAAGAAGGTGGTCAAACTTTTTTATGTGTGAGTCTTGTACTCCCCACTTGCAAGAAGATAGAGTCCAAGATTTTTCTTGCCATCCCTATCATCCATTCCCAGTCGCCGCCCATGTGAGAAGAATGAGGTGCATTAAAGGTCCAGATGCATCCTTGATCATTTAAGTATCTTTTAGGTATCAGGGATTTTGACTCACAGGTAATATCGACTCATAAGACTGAGCTATACGAACTAGACAAGCTATACCACAAACGAGCGACATTCCGGTAGAGAATTAGAAGGCAGGTCCCTGCGGTCAGAGAAGTGAATCTGATTGAGACTAACTCCTCTCCTATTAGGCATGTTGTTTGTCTGTGTATTGTCTGGCCGGCCCCGTACTGGAAGGTTGAGACATGGGTAACACAGTGTCAATGTTACCTGGACAGCAAACAGTCAGACAAGCGGTGGCTGAAGAGGAAAGAAGAAAGCATGTAAAGAATTGTAAGACATTGATGGGAATAGCAGGTTGCAGTAAGGAAGGGAGGCTGAACTCTGAATTGTAGAAGCAATTGTTGAAGGAAAGGAGAGGAACGATGAGTGATGGAGAAATGTTGAGCGCAGCTCAAGTGTGGTATTGCACCTCATGACGCTGTGGGTGAGACAGAAAAATTTGATGAAAAATGTAACCAATATGTGTACAAGAAAGGGGAAAGGCAAGCACCGCCCTATAATGGCGCTGGTCCTGCCGGGTGGACATGCACACATTGGGGTCAGCAAAACCCTGATCTCCGGGAGATGTGTCTTGCGTGTAGTGCTCCACGCCCCATTCAGGGAAGTGACAGGGGACTGAAGTCGCTGACCCCTAAAACTGTCCCGCCTCCGGCTCCGCCCCCACAGTCACTGTGTGTCCAGCCCAACCCCTGACTGCACCCAAGCGGGAAGAGTCTCTTATTCATCCAGAGGACTAGTCCCCGTGGCGCCGGTGACTCCATTATACCCTGTGTTAAACACTGATGGGTCCTATTACGTACTGGTTCTGGTGGCTGCACTGCCCCAACAGAAAGTACAGACCTAATTCACTTGATTATGGTGGGGGGAAAGAGTTAAACAAACAAGCCGCCAGGGACAGCGGGCAAGGAGATTGGGGATGATACTGAAGAGATACCCCCATCTGGACTCGGAAGGGGCAAGAATGGGGGGAGAAGGGAGTGGTGAGGAATAGAGATGAGCGAGTAGTGTTCGATCGAGCTGGTATTCGATCGAATACTACGATATTCGGCGTACTCGATTTTGTTCGAGTATAACGGCGATGGCGCACTTAGAATTCGTTTCCCCTCCCACCTTCCCTGGCGCTCTTTTTCCACCAATCACCATGCAGGGGGGGTATGACAGGCACGCTGAGCACGCTGGCAGCGCGAAAACAGCGTCTACATGCATTGGCTGGAAAAACCATGTGACCTCGAATATTAAAAACTCAGCTCTTCCTGCTCGTACGCATATGCTGCGTGAACTTAGTCAGGGACAGAGGCTGGAGAAGGGAGAGACAGATTTTAGCTGTTGGACAGGCAGGAGCGTGATTAAAAGCCCTTATCAGGGCTACTACAGTGGACTTCAGTGATAGCTTACTACAATATAGACTTTACAGAGAACGGCTGCTGTATTCAGGGATAGCTGCTGGAGTAGGGGACAGAGAGAGGCATTAGTGGTGTATTAGGTGCTCTGCTACATACCAAACTATATTTTGGCACTACTGCTGTGTACCT
>ONZH01006708.1:0-82835 GCA_900303285.1 Rhinella marina
GTCACAATTGTGAAGTGGAACGAAATTTATTGGATCATTTAAACTTTTTTTGTAATAATAAAACTAAAAAGTGGGGCGTGCAAAATTATTCAGCCCATTTACTTTCAGTTCAGAAAACTCACTCCAGAAGTTCATTGAGGATCTCTAAATGATCCAATGTAGTCCTAAATAACTGATGAAGATAAATAGAATCCACCTGTGTGTAATCAAGTCTCCGTATAAATGCACCTGCTCTGTAATAGTCTCAGGGTTCTGTTTAAAGCACTGAGAGCATCATGAAGACCAAGGAACACACCAGGCAGGTCCGCGATACTGTTGTGGAGAAGTTTGAAGCCGGATTTGGATACCAAAAGATTTCCCAAGCTTTAAACATCCCAAGGAGCACTGTGCAAGCGATCATATTGAAATGGAAGTTGTATCAGACCACTGCAAATCTACCAAGACCCGACCGTCCCTCTAAAACATTCATCTCAAACTAGAAGAAGACTGATCAGATATGCAGCCAAGAGGCCCATGATCACTCTGGATGAACTGCAGAGATCTACAGCTGAGGTGGGAGAGTCTGTCCATAGGACAACAATCAGTCGAACACTTCACAAATCTGGCCTTTATGGAAGAGTGGCAAGAAGTAGGTGGACCTCTGGAAAAATTGTTTGAAGAGAGGGCCTGTAGGTGGACCTCTGGAAAAATTGTTTGAATAGATGGCCTGTAGAGGGCCCTCCTGAAAAATTGTTTGAAGAGAGGGCCTGTAGGTGGACCTCTGGAAAAATTGTTTGAATAGAGGGCCTGTAGGTGGACCTCTGGAAAAATTGTTTGAATAGAGGGCCTGTAGGGGGCCCTCCTGAAAAATTGTGCTAAAAGAGTGCCAGTTGGACCTCTAAAAAATGGCGTTTTTTGGGTCAGCATTAGGCAAAGACGATATGGAGGAGGAGGAGGAGTAGAGAAGAGGAGTAGAGAAGAGGAATCGGATACATAAGTTATTTAAATCTTTAGCATCTTTCCCCCGGAGGAGATTTGAATTCCGGTGAAATCCAGGCTTTGTTCATTTTAATAAGCGTCAGCCTGTCAGCGCTGTCAGTTGACAGGCGTGTACGCTTATCGGTGATGACGCCACCAGCTGCACTGAATACCCGCTCTGACAGCACGCTAGCGGCAGGGCAGGCCAGCACCTCCAAGGCGTACAGCGCCAGTTCAGGCCACGTGTCCAGCTTTGAAACCCAGTAGTTGTATGGAGCAGAGTGATCGCTACGGACGTTGGTATGGTCAGCTAGGTACTCCCTCACCATCTTTCTGTACAGCTCCCCCCTACTCTGCCTAGACTGGGGACAGGTGACAGTGTCTTGCTGGGGTGACATAAAACTGGCAAAGGCCTTGGAGAGCGTTCCCCTGCCAGTGCTGGACAAGCTGCCTGCTCGCCTCCTCTCCCCCGCTACTTGGCCCACAGAACCATGCCCTCTGCCGCTAGCGGCGTCAGATGGGAAGAATTGTTTCAGCTTGTGCACCAGGGCCTGTTGCCATGTGCCAGAGTCCCAACACGCAAGAATTCCCTCTCCTCACTGACCTGACTCTCCATTTCCTCCTCCTCCTCCTCCAAGTCCTCCTCTTCAGCCCATACACACTCAAGAGTTAAGGACTGAGCACTGGTACCCTCTACTGTCTCGCCGACATTCTCCTCCTCTTCCTCCTCATCCTCATCCCCCTCCTCCGATAGGCGCTGAGAAACAGACCGGAGGGTGCTCTGGCTATCAAGCGACGTATCTTCCTCCACCGTCTCTTGTGACAAGCGCAAAGCATCCGACTTGATGCTGAGCAGTGATTTTTTCAACAGGCAAAGCAGCGGGATGGTGAGGCTGATAATGGCGGCATCGCCGCTAACCATCTGTGTTGACTCCTCAAAGTTGCTCAACACCTGGCAGATATCAGACATCCACGTCCACTCCTCATTGTAGACTTGAGGAATCTGAGAGACCTGACTACCAGTTCTGGTGGAAGATGACATCTGGCAGTCTACAATCGCTCTGCGCTGCTGGTAAACTCTGGATAACATGTTTAATGTGGAATTCCATCTCGTGGGCACGTCGCACAACAGTCGGTGAGCGGGCAGTTGTAGGCGGCGCTGCGCTGCCCTGAGAGTGGCAGCATCTGTAGTCGACTTGCGGAAATGCGCACAGATGCGGCGCACCTTGGTGAGCAAATCAGACAGATTGGGGTATGTCTTGAGGAACCGCTGAACTATGAGATTGAACACGTGGGCCAGGCATGGCACATGTGTCAGTCTGCTGAGTTGCAGAGCCGCCACCAGGTTACGCCCGTTGTCACACACAACCATGCCTGGCTTGAGGTTCAGCGGTGCCAGCCACACATCGGTCTGCGCCGTGATGCCCTGTAACAGCTCTTGGGCGGTGTGCCTTTTGTCACCTAAGCTCAGCACTTTGAGCACAGCCTGCTGGCGCTTACCCACGGCACTGCTGCTGCGCCTAGAGCTACTGACTGAAGGCGCCGTGCCCACGGATGGTAATTCGGTGGAGGAGGAGGGGTCGGAGGAGGAGGCACAGTACGTCTGAGAGACCGTGACCGAGGTAGGCCCCGCAATCCTCGGTGTGGGCAGTACATGAGTGGCCCCAGGGTCATTCTTGGTCCCAGCCTCCACCAAGTTAACCCAATGTGCCGTCAGTGAGATATAGTGTCCCTGCCCGGCAGCACTTGTCCACGTATCCGTGGTTAGGTGGACCTTCTCAGAAACAGCGTTGCTCAGGGCACGGATGATGTTCTGTGACACGTGCTGGTGTAGGGCTGGGACGGCACATCGGGAAAAATAGTGGCGGCTGGGGACGGAATACCGAGGGGCAGCCACCGCCATGAGATTTCGAAAGGCCTCGGTCTCTACCAGCCTATAGGGCAGCATCTCCAGGCTAAGCAATTTGGAGATGTGGACGTTGAGGGCTTGGGCATGTGGGTGGGTGGAACTGTATTTCCTCTTGCGCTCCAACGTCTGCTGTAAAGACAGCTGAACGCTGCGCTGGGACACATTGGTGGACGCTGTGGAGGATCATGGAGGCGAAGGTGTGGTTTTCCGGCGGGAGGCCCTCGTGCCGGGGTCCTGGGCAGGGGGTTGACTAGCAGAGGCAGCGAGTGACACAGGGGGTTGACTAGCAGAGGCAGCGAGTGACACAGGGGAAGGAGCAGTGGTGTGACCCGCAGGAGGTGGTGAACGGCCTTGGTTCCATTGAGTGGGGTGTTTAGCACTCATATGCCTGCACATGCTGGTGGTGGTTAGGCTAGTAGTGGTGGCACCCCTGCTGATCCTGGTGTGGCACAGGTTGCACACCACAGTCCGTCGGTCATCCTCACTTTCTTTAAAGAACCTCCAGACTTGCGAACATCTAGGCCTCGCCACGAGAGCTTCACTACGTGAAACAGTTGCTGCTGATGCACCAGCTCTGGCCCTGCTTCTCCCTCTGGCCACACCACTGCCTCTTACAACCTGTTCTGGTGCAGCACTCGCCTCCGCCTCAGAAGCACTGTCTTCACTCGGCATATCAACCCAGCTTGGGTCAGTCACCTCGTCATCCTTCGATTCCTCAGTCTGCTCCCTCCTCGGAATTCCTCCCCTAACAACAACTTCACCACTGTCTGACAACCGTGTCTCCTCATCGTCCAACACCTCTTTACAAACGTCTTCCACTAAGTCAACATTGTCATCATCATCACCCACAGACTGCGACAATTGGAAAACTTGGGCATCGGGAACGAGGTCAGCAGCAACCTGAGAAGTGGTTTGTGACTCTGGGAAGGGTCCAGAAAACAGTTCCTGAGAGTGTGCCGGATCGTATTCCAAATTTTCCTGGGAGGGGGCAGACTGGGGGGAAGGAGGTTGAGGTGGAGGAGCCATAGGAGTGCTCCCTTGGGTAACGTGGGTGGACTGCGTGGAAGACTGACTGGTGGACAAATTACTTGAAGCATTGTCCGCAATCCACGAGATCAGCTGTTGTGGTTTCAACAGTCCTCTACCACGTGTCCCTGTAAGTTGAGACATGAAGCTAGGGAGTGTAGCTCTGCGGCGTTCCCCTGCTCCCTCATCAGCGGGTACTGTCTCACCCTGCCCAGGACCACGGCCTCTGTCCCCTGCAGTAATTGAATGCCCACGCCCACGCCCTCGTCCTCGACCCATAGCCCTGGGGTTCTACATTTTTTGTATATAGGTGTATGATAAAAAAAAAAAAAATTAAGTCCGGTAGAATTAAGTGACGTACAGAAAGTGTCACCTGGACAGATTATACGGATTGGAGCGAATGTGCTGAACTGTGACACACAGAAAGGTTACACGCAGCTGAGTAAAATGGATTTGTATCACTGAGCTAAAACAACTGAAAATTTTTTAATTTTTTTATTTTTATATTTTGTTTTTTTGGGTACGTAACATAGTAACATAGTAACATAGTAACATAGTTTGTAAGGCCGAAAAAAGACATCTGTCCATCCAGTTCAGCCTGTTTTCCTACAAGTTGATCCAGGGGAAGGCAAAAAAACCCTGTGAGGTAGAAGCCAATTTTCCTCACTTTAGGGGGAAAAATTCCTTCCCGACTCCAGTCAGGCAATTAGAATAACTCCCTGGATCAACCACCCATCTCTAGTAACTATATCCTGTAATATTATTACCCTCCAGAAATACATCCAGGCCTTTCTTGAACTCTCTTAGTGAACTTACCATCACCACCTCCTCAGGCAGAGCGTTCCATAGTCTCACTGCTCTTACCGTAAATAATCCTCTTCTATGTTTATGTACAAACTTTCTTTCCTCCAGACGCAGAGGATGTCCCCTCATCACAGTCACAGTCCTCGGGATAAATAGATGATGGGAGAGATCTCTGTACTGACCTCTGATATATTTATACATAGTTATTAGATCTCCCCTCAGTCGTCTTTTTTCTAAAGTGAATAACCCTAATTTTGATAATCTTTCTGGGTACTGTAGTCCACCCATTCCAGTTATTACTTTAGTTGCCCTCCTCTGAACCCTCTCCAGCTCTGCTATGTCTGCCTCGTTCACAGGAGCCCAGAACTGTACACAGTACTCCATATGTGGTCTGACTAGTGATTTGTAAAGTGGCAGGACTATGTTCTCATTACGGGCATCTATGCCTCTTTTGATGCAACCCATTATCTTATTGGCCTTGGCAGCAGCTGTCTGACACTGGTTTCTGCAGCTTAGTTTGCTGTTCACTAAAATTCCTAGGTCCTTTTCCATGTCAGAGTTACCCAATGCTTTACCATTTAGTATGTACTGGTGACTTGCATTATTCCTTCCCATATGCATAACCTTACATTTGTCAGTGTTAAACCTCATCTGCCACTTTTCTGCCCAAGCCTCCAGTCTATCCAGATCCTGCTGTAGCAGTGCACTGTCCTCCTCTGTGTTAATTACTTTACACAGTTTAGTGTCATCTGCAAAAATTGATATTTTACTGTGCAAGCTTTCTACAAGATCATTAATAAATATATTGAAGAGAATATGACCCAATACAGACCCCTGTGGTACCCCACTAGTGACAGTGACCCAATCTGAGTATGTACCGTTAATAACCACCCTCTGTTTTCTATCACTAAGTCAGTTACTTTCCCACATACAGACATTTTCTCCCAGGCCAAGCATTCTCATTTTGTATACTAACCTTTTATGTGGTACCGTGTCAAACGCTTTGGAGAAGTACAAATATATGACATCCATTGAGTCGCCGCGGTCAAGTCTAGAACTTACCTCCTCATAGAAACTGATTAAATTGGTTTGACATGACCAATCCCTCATGAAGCCATGCTGATATGGAGTTATTTGCTTATTTTCATTGAGGTACTCCAAGATAGCATCTCTCAGAAAACCTTCAAACAGTTTACCCACAACAGAAGTTAAACTTACCGGCCTATTTTCCAGGCTCTGTTTTTGGACCCTTTTTGAATATTGGCACCACATTTGCTATGCGCCAATCCTGTGGAACACTCCCCGTCAGTATAGAGTCCTTAAATATCAGAAATAAGGGTCTGTCGATGACATTACTTAATTCTCTTAGGATACGGAGGTGTATGCCATCCGGTCCTGGTGATTTGTCTATTTTAATATTTTTAAGGCGTTGCTGCACCTCTTCCTGGGTCAGAGAGAACACTTTTAAAGGGGAATTTACTTTTATACTCTGCATTTCATCTGACATTTTATTTTCCTCAGTGAATACAGTGGAGAAAAAGTTATTTAGTAGCTTCGCTTTCTCCTCATCGCTCTCTGCTACTCCCCCCTCATTACTCTGTAAGGGGCCGACACCTTCAGGTTTCTACCTTTTAGTATTTATATAATTGAAGAACATTTTAGGGTTAGTTTTACTCTCTTTGGCGATTAATCTCTTGGTCTCTAGTTTGGCTGTTTTTTATGTGTCTTTTACATATTCAATTTTTTTCCTTATAGTTTTTCAATGCTTCCTCACTCCCCTCCTGTTTTAGTGATTTAAATGCTTTCTTTTTGTCATTTATTGCTTTCTTTACAGTTCTATTTATCCACATTGTTTTTTTCTTGTTTCTATTATTATTATTATTATTTCTATATATTATTTTATTCCTATATGGTATGTACCTCTCACAATTAGATATTAGGATGCTTTTAAAAATATCCCATTTTGTGGCTGTATTTTTATTTTTGAGGACTTTGTCCCAGTTAGTTAGGCCTTTGGCCTCTCTTAGTTGGCTAAATTTTACTTTTTTGAAGTTTGGTATTTTTGTTCCTCCCTGAAGAAACGCTCTTTTGAATGACAATTGGAAGGTTATTATGTTATGGTCACTGTTTCCCAGGTGTCCCCCAACCTGCACATCTGTTGTTCTGTCAGGTCTATTGGTTAATACTAAGTCCAGTATGGCCGTCCCTCTAGTGGGGTCCTGAACCAGTTGGGAAAGGTAATTGTCTTTGGTTATTTCCAAGAACCTGTTTCCTTTATGAGATGTACAGGTTTCAGTTTCCCAGTCTATATCTGGGTAGTTGAAGTCCCCCATAATAACGACCTCATTATGATTTGCCGCCTCGTCTATTTCATTTAGAAGTAGATTTTCTGTGGTCTCTGATATATTGGGTGGTTTATAATAAACCCCTATTAGTATTTTATTATTGTTTTTGGCTCCATTTATTTCTACCCACAGTGACTCCACATCTTTATGTCCCTCACTTATATCTTCCCGGAGTGTGGGCTTTAGGCATGACTTTACATAAAGGCAGACCCCTCCCCCTCTCCGGTTTTGATGATCCTTTCTAAAAAGATTGTAACCCTGTACATTAACTGCCCAGTCATAGCTATCATCCAGCCATGTCTCAGTTACTCCCACTATGTCATAGTCCTCCTCACACATCACTAATTCCAGTTCACCAGTTTTATTAGCTAGGCTTCTGGCATTAGTGTACATACAATTAAGAGGTTGATGTATATTTCTTACCCTACACCTTTCCTTCTGATCTGTTCTAGTTCCTCCTTCCATTCCTCCCCCAGCTCCATTACCTTTCCCCAGGTCTCTATCTGCACTATCTTCCCCTCCTATAATGTAGTTACCCTCCCCCCCAGTCTCTAGTTTAAACACTCCTCCAGCCTTCTAGCCATCTTCTCCCCCAAAACAGCTGCCCCTTCCCCATTGAGGTGCAGCCCATCCCTACGGTAGAGCCTGTAGCCGACAGAGAAGTCGGCCCAGTTCTCCAGGAACCCAAACCCCTCCTTCCTACACCAGTTCTTGAGCCACTTGTTTACCTCCCTAATCTCCCGCTGCCTTTCTTGTGTGGCTCGTGGTACAGGCAGTATTTCGGAAAACACTACCTTGGAGGTCCTTGCCCTAAGCTTATGCCCTAGATCCCTAAAATCATTTTTAAGGACACTCCTCTAACTTTGTCATTGGTACCGATATGGACCATGACTGCTGGATCTTCTCCAGCCCCTCCCAGTAATCTGTCAACCCGATCCACGATGTGCCGAACTCGAGCGCCTGGAAGGCAGCACACCATCCGACGATCCCGGTCTTTGTGACAGATTGCCCTCTCTGTACCCCTAATAATGGAGTCGCCCACTACCAGCACCTGTCTGGCCTGCCCTGCTCTCCTGGCCCCCTGCTTACTGGAGCTGACATTCCCCTGACTGGCAGAGGAAGTGTCCGACTGCAGCAGTGCTCTCCCTGAAGTAACATCCCCCTCATCTGCCAAACTTGCAAACTTGTTGGGGTGTGTCAGATCAGGGCTAGCCTCCCTGGCACTTTTCCCTCTAACCCGCTTTCTAACTGTTACCCAGCTAGCTACCTCACTTTCCTGGGCCTCCTCACTACCACCCTCCCCCACATCTACCCCATAGAGTGCTTTCTCACTGAGCAGCAAACTCTTTTCCAAATTGTCAGTGCTTCTCAGCGTTGAAATTTGCCCGCTTAGATACACGATGTGCGATTCCAAGCGGACAATTTGCTCACATTTTGAACAAATATATGCACCCTTAAACGGCTGTTCCAGGACTGCATACATCAGACAAGATGTGCACTGGACTGCGCTGTCAATGATGGAAGCCATTCTAATGGGGATTACACAAGCAAAAGCGAAAAAATACAATACAATGATATGGAAAGACTTACTGTAGTCCCTTTTAACGTTCCTGAATCTGAAGTCACGCAATCTAAAGTCACACACTTAATTCAACCACACACTTAAAGTCAAACACGTGAACGCTCAAACTCGCGTATTATCTCTGCTTTTATAAGTGGGAAACGCAAACCAGTCTGTTTTTTTTCCTCTGGATTCAAAGGCAGGAACTATGGTAGAACTGACTGACACCCTCTTAACGGTGGCTATTTAGTCTGCGACCCAGACAAATGTCGCACAGAGAGTTTTCTGGATCAAGCGGTAGATGATATTGGTAGCAAATGACTTGGTTGTATTCTGTGACGTACAGAAAGTGTCACCTGGACAATATATACGGATCGGAGCGAATGTGCTGAACTGTGACACACAGAAAGGTTACACAAAGCTGAGTAATATGGATTTGTATCACTGAGCTAAAACAACTGAAAAAATAATTATTTTTTTATTTGTTTTTTTATATTTTTTTTACAATTTTGTTTTTTTGGGAACGTAACGTGCAGGAACTATGGTAGGACTGACTGACACCCTGTTAACGGTGGCTATTTAGTCTGGGACCCAGACAAATGTCGCACAGAGAGTTTTCTGGATCAAGCGGTAGATGATATTGGTAGCAAATGACTTGGTTGGATTGTGTGATGTACAGAAAGTGTCACCTGGACAGTATATACGGATGGGAGCAAATGTGCTGAACTGTGACACACAGAAAGGTTACACAAAGCTGAGTAAAATGGATTTGTATCACTGAGCTAAAACAACTGAAAAAATATATATTTTTTTTTATTTGTTTTTTTATATTTTTTTTACAATTTTGTTTTTTTGGGAACGTAACGTGCAGGAACTATGGTAGGACTGACTGACACCCTGTTAACGGTGGCTATTTAGTCTGCGAACCAGACAAATGTCGCACAGAGAGTTTTCTGGATCAAGCGGTAGATGATATTGGTAGCAAATGACTTGGTTGTATTGTGTGACATACAGAAAGTGTCACCTGGACAGTATATACGGATGGGAGCGAATGTGCTGAACTGTGACACACAGAAAGGTTACACAAAGCCGAGTAAAATGGATTTTATCACTGAGCTAAAACAACTGAAAAAATATTTTGTTTTTTTATATTTGTTTTTTTATATTTTTTTACAATTTTGTTTTTTTGGGAACGTAACGTGCAGGAACTATGGTAGGACTGACTGACACCCTGTTAACGGTGGCTATTTAGTCTGCGACCCAGACAAATGTCGCACAGAGAGTTTTCTGGATCAAGCGGTAGATGATATTGGTAGCAAATGACTTGGTTGGATTGTGTGACGTACAGAAAGTGTCACCTGGACAGTATATACGGATGGGAGCAAATGTGCTGAACTGTGACACACAGAAAGGTTACACAAAGCTGAGTAAAATGGATTTGTATCACTGAGCTAAAACAACTGAAAAATATATATTTTTTTTTATTTGTTTTTTTATATTTTTTTTACAATTTTGTTTTTTTGGGAACGTAACGTGCAGGAACTATGGTAGGACTGACTGACACCCTGTTAACGGTGGCTATTTAGTCTGCGAACCAGACAAATGTCGCACAGAGAGTTTTCTGGATCAAGCGGTAGATGATATTGGTAGCAAATGACTTGGTTGTATTGTGTGACATACAGAAAGTGTCACCTGGACAGTATATACGGATGGGAGCGAATGTGCTGAACTGTGACACACAGAAAGGTTACACAAAGCTGAGTAAAATGGATTTGTATCACTGAGCTAAAACAACTGAAAAAATATTTTTTTTTTATATTTGTTTTTTTATATTTTTTTTACAATTTTGTTTTTTTGGGAACGTAACGTGCAGGAACTATGGTAGGACTGACTGACACCCTGTTAACGGTGGCTATTTAGTCTGCGAACCAGACAAATGTCGCACAGAGAGTTTTCTGGATCAAGCGGTAGATGATATTGGTAGCAAATGACTTGGTTGTATTGTGTGACGTACAGAAAGTGTCACCTGGACAGTATATACGGATGGGAGCGAATGTGCTGAACTGTGACACACAGAAAGGTTACACAAAGCTGAGTAAAATGGATTTGTATCACTGAGCTAAAACAACTGAAAAAATATTTTTTTTTTATATTTGTTTTTTATATTTTTTTTACAATTTTGTTTTTTGGAACGTAACGTGCAGGAACTATGGTAGGACTGACTGACACCCTGTTAACGGTGGCTATTTAGTCTGCGACCCAGACAAATGTCGCACAGAGAGTTTTCTGGATCAAGCGGTAGATGATATTGGTAGCAAATGACTTGGTTGTATTCTGTGACATACAGAAAGTGTCACCTGGACAATATATACGGATGGGAGCGAATGTGCTGAACTGTGACACACAGAAAGGTTACACAAAGCTGAGTAAAATGGATTTGTATCACTGAGCTAAAACAACTGAAAAAATATATATTTTTTTTTATTTGTTTTTTTATATTTTTTTACAATTTTGTTTTTTTGGGAACGTAACGTGCAGGAACTATGGTAGGACTGACTGACACCCTGTTAACGGTGGCTATTTAGTCTGCGAACCAGACAAATGTCGCACAGAGAGTTTTCTGGATCAAGCGGTAGATGATATTGGTAGCAAATGACTTGGTTGTATTGTGTGACGTACAGAAAGTGTCACCTGGACAGTATATACGGATGGGAGCGAATGTGCTGAACTGTGACACACAGAAAGGTTACACAAAGCTGAGTAAAATGGATTTGTATCACTGAGCTAAAACAACTGAAAAAATATTTTTTTTTTATATTTGTTTTTTTATATTTTTTTTACAATTTTGTTTTTTTGGGAACGTAACGTGCAGGAACTATGGTAGGACTGACTGACACCCTGTTAACAGTGGCTATTTAGTCTGCGACCCAGACAAATGTCGCACAGAGAGTTTTCTGGATCAAGCGGTAGATGATATTGGTAGCAAATGACTTGGTTGTATTGTGTGACGTACAGAAAGTGTCACCTGGACAGTATATACGGATGGGACCGAATGTGCTGAACTGTGACACACAGAAAGGTTACACAAAGCTGAGTAAAATGGATTTGTATCACTGAGCTAAAACAACTGAAAAAATATATTTTTTTTATATTTGTTTTTTTATATTTTTTTTACAATTTTGTTTTTTTGGGAACGTAACGTGCAGGAACTATGGTAGGACTGACTGACACCCTGTTAACGGTGGCTATTTAGTCTGTGACCCAGACAAATGTCACACAGAGAATTTTCTGGATTAAGCGGTAGATGATATTGGTAGCAAATGACTTGGTTGTATTCTGTGACATACAGAAAGTGTCACCTGGACAGTATATACGGATGGGAGCTAGTGTACTGAACTGTGACACACAGAAAGGTTACACACAGCTGAGTAAAATGGATTTGTATCACTGAGCTAAAACAACTGAAAAAATAAATTTTTTTTTATATTTTGTTTTTTTGGGAACGTGACGTGCAAGAACTATGGTAGAACTCACTGACACCCTGTTAACGGTGACTATTTAGTCTGCGACCCAGACAAATGTCACACAGAGAATTTTCTGGATCAAGCGGTAGATGATATTGGTAGCAAATGACTTGGTTGTATTCTGTGACGTACAGAAAGTGTCACCTGGACAGTATATATGGATTGGAGTGAGTCATTGCTGAACTGTGACACACAGAGTGGTTCCACAGTGCTGTGTGCAATGGATTTGTATCACTGAGATAGAACAATAAAAAAAAAACAGGGTTAGATATGGCGATAGCTGCACTACTAGTGCCAGCCAGCCAAGTGACAAAAAAAATAAAATAAAATGTCTTCTAGCCCTTAGAAGGGCTGTTGGGTTCTTTTTGGGTGATCCCTGCCTAACAGAGAACTAAATGCAGGCCCTAACACTGTCACTGAAAGGCAGCAGCTCTATCCCTAACGACATCCAGACGGCAACTGAGCCGAGCACCGCGGCCAGTCGGTAGTATATTCCAGGGTCACCTGATCAGGCCAGCCAACCCCTGCTATCGACATGTAAGGGCCCCACGTGATGCTGGGTGGTACGCAGAGTCTCCTGGCTTGTGATTGGCTTTGTTTTTAGGCGCCAAAAAAGCACGATGCGGAAGTTGCCATTTCCTCGAGCATGGCGAGATACTCGTCTGAGCAGCGAGCACTTACGAGTACCCTAATACTCGAACGAGCACCAAGCTCGGACGAGTATGCTCGCTCATCTCTATTCTTCACCAAAAATGTAAAATGTTATATCTTTTTGTTTGAAGCCTGAAATGTGGCAAAAGGTTGAAAAGTTCCAGGGGGCCGAATACTTTCGCAAGGCACTGTATCTGCTCAGCTCCTCCTGCCCTATAACATGCATCCTTCAGGTCAGACACCATGTCTAATGTGACAGATACCCTTCAAATGACAGATATTGAAGTGTTTGCTGGCCTGTCATAACTGTTTACTAAGTATTTCCTCAGCAATATAATTTACACACAAATATAGGATACTGTACACTTCAGAAGCCTTCACAGCGCACGGTGCTGGCAGACGGTTACTTATGAATTGGTCACCAGCTGTTTCAGGGATTTAAACCCCACAGGGCTTGTTTCTGAGTAGCGAGTGATGAACAGCATTCTGAAGTTAAAAGATCAGAACTACGTGAGAAAACAGCATAAAAGCAAAATAATTGTTTGGGCTGAGTAATATGTATTGCTTTCTTATATTCCTCATATTTGTCCTTAAATTGCATCACTCCAAGGGAACAGCTTGTATGATAACGTAAGTAAAAATGTGATCTATACAGCCATTGCTGGGATAAAATGAAAAACATTATAGATGTACAGTGCTCAGAATCTTTTCCAGACGTCCATTTACTGAACAGGTTGCATTATTTGACTCATAATTGCTTTTTTTGTAGCCAGTTGGGAATTCTTTTTATTACTTGTTAAAACACAGTAGTAGAAAAATATGATTTGACCAGAAAAGGAAAAAGAATGATTCAATATAGAACAGAATGTAACACTATATGTAATATATATAGATATATCCTATTGATATTGGCTTAAAACAATCACACCTCTCTTATGTGGTAAAAGGGTCCAGCTCTTGTTGGTTCCTTCTTTTTCCCATGTCTTGCAAACACTGCAATATTTATGAATATAAGGAAGACTGAACAGGTTTATATCACCTATTGGGATAGGGTAAAAGAGCAGGGGCATACATAGATCTCATAGGGCCCTACAGCAAAACATTTAATAAAAAAATGTGCTTTGTCTTCAGTTCACCCAATTTTTATGTCAGAAAACTGGCACTCATTCTGAATGTCATAGTTCTCAATGTATTCAATCCAGAAAACTGGCATAAATACATTAATAAACCTTTCCCATATATTCTTTGCTTCCCTTCACATAATATGTTACAAAGTTGGCTGCCTGCAGCCACCACCAGGTGGAGCTCAGTGCATTGGAATTTATACAGTTGCACTCAGTGGAAGCTATAGAATATATATGCAGTAAGCTCCCCCTAGTGACATCTACATGAAAAATGCCATGAATCCATGCCAGGAGTAGGAGAAGCAGTTCAATGCTACATCCCCTCCCCAGCCGCATAGCAGTTGTTTGGTCTGCCCTCATGGTATATACAACACTTTTCATGAGAGGTGAGCTGATGTCATGAATGCTTATGTCTTCATGCCCTTCATATTAGTTACTATACATAAGCAAAGCCATGCAGAGCATGTGATTACTGCGCTACAATGTTTTCTATGGGATTAACTGCCATTGGCACAACCACCCACATGATAAATATAATATACTGTAAATATAATAAATATGATTGTACACTGATACAGCACAAGAACCTAGACTCCATAGTGCTTAAGTTCTAGATCCATACAGTGTGCAGAGAGTAAAGTAAGAAGGCATTCAATAGTAACAAATATACAGTAGATGAGAAAATGTATTATATAGCAAAAAAAAAACTAGGATCCCATAGAATCAGAATCTCCTGTAATTTGAATTTTTACAGAGAGAGAGAGAGAGAGAGAGAGAGAGAGAGAGAGTGGGAGAGAGAGAGAGAGAGAGAGAGAGAAAGAGAGAGAGAGATACCAGAATGCCAAGCACAGCTTGTCCAGGAGATTAAAGCAATTTCAATTCGGGTGCAATCGATTCCGGTCCAGATCGACCCAATTCAGTCAAATCAGATTTTCAGATGTTCGTTCATCTCTATTCAGAAAGGCGCAGTAGATGCTGAAGCCTAGCAGGTTTTTTTTGTCTAATAAAACCTTTCAGGTCACAATACATCTAATTAATGCTTAACCTCATTGTAAATGTTGTAATGAGCACTTTTATATACACAGTTGGGAGAGAACATTTGCAAAATCTCCTTAATTATCTCTTTTCAACATTAATTTGGTCTAAAATATGATTTCGGCTTCATCAAGGTCCTAAAATTAGCAAGGAGAATCTGATTAAAAGTACTTTTTCCTATGTCTACTAGACATGTTAATCAAACATTAAGGAATAATATCAAGCTGAAATTTGGTAGAATATTTTATGTTATGGTGTTTATGCCGCTTTCTTAAAATTCCAGCTATATTTTCCCCTACCTCAGGCTATATTTATATGTATTGGTAGTAGCAGCACTGCTACTGCATTGCAAAAGCTGTCATAATGTTAGTAACTTAAAGGGGCTGTAAAGGGCTATAAAGACTTGATTGTTTCATCCTTCTGTTGTGGGAAACATGTTTGAAGAAGTCTTAAAGGACTACATACAAGAGTATGTGACTGTTAATAATATCATCAATAATAACCAGCACGGGTTTAGTAAGAAAAGACGTTGTCAGACTAATCCTGATTTATTTTATGAGGAGGTGCATGTCATTTTCTTGGATTTGATACTGTCCCTCATAGACATTTAATAGGTAAAGTAAGGTCTATAAGCCTAGAAAGTATAGTTTGTAAATGGATTGAAAACTGGCCGAAGGACCGCGTCCAGAGAGTTGTGGTCAATGATTCCTATTGTGAATGGCCCCTGGTAATAAATGATGTACCCCCAGTGCTGGGTCTTCTATTATTTAATTTATTTATAAATGATATAGAGGATGAGATTAATAACACTGTTTCTATTTTTGCAGATGACACCAAGCTATGTAGTACTGTATAGTCTATGGATGATGTCCGTAAACTACAAGCTGACTGGAAAACTAACTGAGCATCCACTTGGTAAATGAGGTTCAATGTGGATAAATTGACTTCTTCTTGACATCTTCTGAGGCAGCGGTGACAAAGAGGTTTTGTATCTTCTTTTAACTCATCTCTCCAATCAACTCTAGCACTTATCCTTTAAGTACAGGCAAGAACCCAGGCTGCAGCCCAGGAAATTAACAGAAAAGCCTACAATTTGTTGTGACACATTTGCAACCACATCCGGTAAGCACAATACAACTATTCTTTAATATAACTGTGCAAACAAAACCACACATGAGGTGCTGCCTTCTTTCTCCTTTTTTTCTATTCATACAGATTAAATAACAGCATACAATATAAATTAGCTACTTCTAAAGCTAGTAGGATATTGTCATGCATTAAACAAGGCATGGACTCGCGGGACAGGGATGTAATACTACCACTTTACAAAGCCTTGGTGCGGCCTCATCTGGAATATGCAGTTCAATTTTGGGCACTAGTCCATAGAAAGGATGCTATGGAGCTGGAAAAAGTACAAAGAAGAGCGACTAAACTGATAAGGAGCATGAAGAATCTTAGTTGTAAGGAAATATAAAATTAAATGTATTTAGTTTTGGGAAGAGACCTCTGAGGAGGGTCAAGATTAACATATACAAAGATATAAATGGGCCATACAAAAAATATGCTGGCAAGCTGTTCCATGTAAAATCCTCGTAAAAGACAACAGGACACTGCCTCGATTTGGAGAAGAAAAAAATTTAGTCTCCAGAGTTGTCAAGGCTTCTTTACTGCAAGAAGTATAAATCTGTGGAATAGTCTGCCTCAGAACGTGGTCACAGCAGGAACAGTGGGCATTCTTTAAAAGGGCTTACAGATGTAGCATTGCTTGCGCTCATACTGGAATCGCATCAGCGCAGAACGATAGCGCATCTCATTAGCAGGGAATTGCGAGTTCAGAAAGATAGGGTGTAATTTTATTTTTGACCACCAGATGGCGCCTGGAACTGAGCTTTCATACTGTATTACTGAAGCCGGCTTTAACCCCTTCCCGACCGGCGCCGTACATGTACGGCGCTTGGGCGGTGCGGGGACATGACGCCCGTTTGCGGGTGCGGCGGGCGAAGTCTCTGCTGTGTCTAACAGCAGAGACTTGCCGCTTCTCACCTTTGTCGGCGGCGACTTCCAGGGCCTTACTGATGCCGTGATCACACGTGATCACGGCATCAGGATGCGTCTGAACCCGGAAGCCTACGCTTCCGGGTGGTGTACAGACGTCCCGATTGGCCAATCGGGGTGTCTGAACACCATATGAAAACTGTAATCCTCGCTGGTGAGGATTACAGTTTTCAAACTGCAATTCTTATTCTGGCCACTAGATGGCAGGCCAGGATAAGAAATGAGCAATTCATGGATTTAACTGCATCTAGTAAATCCATGATTGCTCATAAAGAAAAAAACAAAACACAATAGATCAGATGATATTTGAGCTTTAAAATAATCACAGAAAATTTTAAAAAAATGTTAAAAAATATATAAAAAATAAAAAAGATATAAAAGTTCAAATCACCCCCCCTTTCCGTCTAAGTAAAAAATAAATATCTAAATAACAATAAATATAGACATCATGGGTATCACTGTGACCGAAAACGCCCGTACTTTTAAAATATATTTTAAAAATTTCAATACGGCGAATTGTGTGGCGGAGAAAAGCGTCCAAATGGCGATTCACCGTTTTTTGTCGCTTTTTTTCCTAAAAAAAATTAAATAAAAAGTGATCAAAAAGTCATACACACCCCAGAATGGTATCAATAAAAACTTCAGACCGCCCCGCAAAAAATGAGCTTCCATACAGCTCTGTACACATAAATACCAAAAAGTTATAGGGGTCAAGATATGACAAGGAAAAAAAAAAGGGGCAACTTTCTAATTATTTTATCACCATCTAAATGCAGGAAAAACTATACATATTAGGTATTGCCGGATTCATACTGACCAGTAGAATGAAAGTAACCGGTCAGTTTTAATGCACATCGAACGCTATAAATAAGAAACCCGTAGAACTGTAGCGGAATAGCGGTTTTCTTGCAATTTCACCCCATTTGGAATTTTTTTCCCGCTTCCCACTACACCATATGCAATATTAAATGGTGGCGCTGGAAAGTACAACTTGTCCCGCAAAAAACAAGCCCTCATGCAGCTATGTGAACAGAAAAATAAAACAGTTATGGCTGTTTGAAGGCAGGGAGCGCAAAACGAAAATGCAGAACCGAAAAAACCTCCGGGGTAGAAAGGGTTAATTGAATCTTGTCTCCTCTGCAACGTGCCGGCTCCTCCGCCACCTGTGCCAGAAGAGGCCCAAATACTCTTGCCTCCACCAGACAGCAGTAACAAGCTCCAGGTATATTCACTGTGTGTCCTGGTAGGTCCATCTGCAAGACCATTATACACTTTTTACCCCCTTAGTTAGTGTTGGGCAAATAGAGAATAGCGCTGCTGCACTGTGTTTATTATCCCTGGACTGTGACATCGCTGTGTTTATTATCCCTGTACAGTGACATCACTGTGTATATTATCTCTGTACTGTGACATCACTGTGTTTATTATCCCTGGACTGTGATATCACTGTGTTTATTATTCCTGTACTGTGACATCACTGTCTTTATTATCCCTGTACTGTGACATCACTGTCTTTATTATCTCTGTACTGTGACATCACTGTGTTTATTATCTCTGTACTGTGACATAACTGTGTTTATTATCCCTGTACTTTGACATCATTGTGTTTATTATCTGACTGTGACTGACATCACTGTGTTTATTACCCCTGTACAGTGACATCGCTGTGTGTATTATCCCAGTGCAGGAAGAGGTAAGTGGTCTGTGTTTGTGTGTTTGTTTTCTATTTTTCAGGGTCGTGAACGCAGAGGACTACGTCGGATTCGGTTGACTACGTCGGACCAGCTTTTTTTTTTTTTTTTTAATAAAATGGTCAAACAGGGGTCTGGGGGAGTGTTTATTTCAATAAAATGTTTTATACTGGTGTGTGTGTATTTTTTTTTACAATACTACAGTTTTAGTAATTACGGCTATCTACAGACGGCCCTGATTACTAATACTGGGCTTAGTGCTTGCCGGTATGGCAGGCCAGCACTAACCCCAACATCTATTACCTCGGCACCCACCGCCACCAGGGGTGCCGGGAAGAGCCGGGTACCCACAGGACCGGACCTTCTAAATTGAGGGTCTGGCTCTGGGGCAGCTGCAGGCTGGTACCATTGGGCTGGGAAGGGCCAATAACCGTGTCCCTTCCCACCCTGGTAGTGCCAGGCTGCCGCTGCTGGTTGTATCTGGCTGGTGAAGGTAAAAAGGGGGGGACCCATGCCATTTTTTTACAAAAATAATTAAATAATTTTTTAAAAAATGGCGTGGGGTCCCCCCCTTTTTTACCTTTTTAAAAAAAATTTTTTACAGCATTCACCTGGGGGGCCATCTCATGTGATATTTTTATAGAGCGGGTTGTTACGGACGTGGCGATACCTAACATGTTTATGTATTGTGTTTTCTTTATTTTTAATCAATTAAAATGGGAGAAAAAAAAGGATTTTTTTTAAACTTTTTTTAAACTTTTTTATTTTTTTTAACACTTTTTTTACACTTTTTTTTTTTTTTTACACTTTTTTGACTCAGACCCACTTGGTTCTTGAAGATCCAGTGGATCTGATGTCTATATAATATACTGCAGTACACTGTATAGTGTACTGTAGTGTATTTTCTGATTGTAATGAACACAGTGATGTCACAGTCCAGGGATAATAAACACAGCGATGTCACAGTACAGAGATAATAAACACAGTGATGTCAGTCACAGTCAGATAATAAACACAGTGATGTCACAGTCCAGGGATAATAAACACAGTGATGTCACAGTACAGAGATAATAAACACAGTGATGTCACAGTACAGAGATAATAAACACAGTGATGTCACAGTACAGAGATAATAAACACAGTGATGTCACAGTCCAGGGATAATAAACACAGTGATGTCACAGTCCAGGGATAATAAACACAGTGATGTCACAGTCCAGGGATAATAAACACAGTGCAGCAGCGCTATTCTCTATTTGCCCAACACTAACTAAGGGGGTAAAAAGTGTATAATGGTCTTGCAGATGGACCTACCAGGACATACAGTGGATATACCTGTAGCTTGTTACTGCTGTCTGGTGGAGGCAAGAGTATTTGGGCCTCTTCTGGCACGGGTGGAGGAGGAGCCGGCAGGTTGCAGAGGAGTCAGGATTCAATTAAAGCCGGCTTCAGTAATACAGTATGAAAGCGCAGTTCCAGGCGCCATCTGGTGGTCAAAAATAAAATTACACCCTGAAGTATTTTTACGCGATCTGAACTCGCGATTCGTTCCTAAGGAATCGCGATTTCAGTGAGCGGTATACCTGCTACATCTGTAGATGAATTCTTAAAGGGGTTTTCCGAGTTATATATATTGATGACCTATCCTCAGGATAGGTCATCAATATCAGATCGGCGGGGGTCCGACACCCGGCACGCCCGCCGATAAGCTGTTTGAAGAGGAGGCGAGCCGTATCAGCGCTGCCTCCTCTTCACTGTTTACATGCTGGCCGTAACGGGGTAGTGGTGAGTAGGTTTAATTATACCTCACCGCCCAATTCATTTCTATGGGAAGAATCGCTTCCATAGACTTGTATGAAAGTGATTCTTCCCATAGAAATGAATGGGGCGGTGAGGTGTAATTACACCTACTCACCACTACCCCATTACAGCCAGCATGTAAACAGTGAAGAGGAGGCAGCGCTGATACGGCACGCGCCTCTTCTTCAAACAGCTGATCGGCGAGGGTGCCAGGTGTCGGACCCCCGCCGATCTGATATTGATGACCTATCCTGAGAATAGGTCATCAATATATATAACTCAGAGAACCCCTTTAAATGTAATTAATATTAATGCTTATGAAAATTTGTCTCGCTCCCCTTTACTAAAATTCACATATGTTCCTATCCCTTCGTTGAATTTGATGGACGTATATCTTTTTTCAAACGTATTGACTATGTAACTATGTTGCCCACATCAGCCAAACACATCACAGCTTTCATATTTCAAGAACACTCTAAGACATTATAGCTGAACTATAATTAGTTACTATGTTCAAATGTTTTTCTTTTAGACAGTTTTTACAAGTCTGCCACAGCTTTGTTACTGACCAACACAAAAGGGTATATGCAATGGTTCATTTATTTATTTACAACCAATGAGAGGAACAGGTTGATCATAGAATCCACAAGGCATAATATTCATAAGACATAGTATCCCTAAACATTTGACTTAGGTCTAACCTGGAACTAAAATGGGACATCTTCTTCCTCCTGATCACAGCAGTGTGAATTGTCAACCATACCAATCATGTCTGTAGAAAAAGCTGCACTGGAGGTAGTTAGTTGTGTCTTGCATTTGTAGTATTCCAATCTATAACTCAACTACTAACACTTCAAAAACGTCTATTGCATAACAGATGCACCTGTGTACAGGAGTGTAGCTTAGGGTCCCTAACTTGTTATGTTCTTCAAGGACTGTGACTAGGGAGGGGGGGGGGGTTTCAACAAGTTACTCTACCACGGCATAAAATCTAGATGCAAAAAAAGTCCAAGACCCCACCAAATGAAAGATAATCTGCTTTATGTGTAAAACATAAGCCAAAGTCAGCGACATTTAGGCACACGGGCTTGAGAAAGTCATATGTACTAAAAGGTTTGCTGTTTTTGGTTTCATTTTGGCTTTTGAAGGCTGAATTTCCTGGGTGGTTGTAGGTGGAACCCATTCCCCAAGCATGCCACAAATTAACCTGGTGCTCATGTTACCTCTTTGGGTATATTATCTAGGTTTAGGACAAGGGTAAAAAAATTAATTTAGGCTACCACTCCCAACAGGGTGCTATTACATGCTTCTATATAAGATTTGTATATATGAGGTTTATGCATTTGAACAATATACAGTATCATTGCAATATGAGAGTAAAAGGTGACTGCCGACATGTCGACATAACAAAAAAAAGCATATGAAAAAACAATGCACTGTGCCATCAGAAGGATATGTTTGAGGAAAGTAAATAAAATAACATGCAATATCCTGTATTTCCTCTGACACTTAAAACTTTATCGTACTACTTGAAAACATTTGAAAATGGGCAAATGGGAAAAAAAATCTGCTCCCAGAGAACTAGAGAAGGAGCAATTTCTGTTTCCTACTCAACAAGCCTCAGTGATCTTCCATTTTCCAGTTTGTTAAACTTCTTCATTCAGTGGGAGACAGGCTGACAGCACCGTGCTGAAGCCATCCTATCCAAATAGAAATCTCGCAGAGCTGAGCGATGAAGTCTTATCACTTGCGACACATTTACCATTTTCACAGAGCACTAGGCGAGCAGTGTAGCTGTGTGGAGGAAGACGGGCCTGGAGGGGGGATTTGTGAGAGGATGGATTGAGGGAAGTTTGCACAAATTAATAACATTTTCTCCTTTGCATCCTTTAAGGCAAACTGACAGAAGCAAAAGTTGGTAAACACAATGAGAGAATTTCGAACAATGAATAAAGAGAAATGGAAAATATCAGGTGGCTCATTTTTACAAACAAATGGTATATGGAGATGATATGAAATGAGCATCCCATATAGTAGAAGATATGTACTTGTATTTTACATGCTGTGAAGAACTGCTGAAAAAGAACATGTCCTCGAAAGAGTCAATTCCATGATTATTACAAAAGTATGAAAAGATCTGAGCAATACAATTAAGAATTTCATTATCACTTTTGGTAGGTTGCAGTTTTTAGATAACAAGTGTTTAATTAACAGAAAGGTAAAACTGACTTATGTGTATAAATGGAATCATTTCGAGATAAATTTCCTTTCTAGGCTTTGGAGACAACTACTGGACTAAAATGAAGCGTGGATTTTCATTAGACTTAACCAGCTTGACCTGGTATTATTACTAATAATCCCCCTTGCATTCCTTCACTGATCGTTAGGTAGATATTATTGTACAAAATAGATTTGAGATTAAACTTAAATTTATAAGCTCTGGAAATGCACCTTACTCCATGTTTCGAATGCAGAGTTTCAAAAAAGATGAAATAAATAGAGACGGAACTTATTGACTTGTCCTACATTACCATTGTTGGATATCAGTGAGTAGAATATTAAGACCTCTCACACAGAACTTACTTAAAACATCTCAATTTCATTGGAGTATGAAACTTTTTTCATAACATGCACAAGCCAAAAATCTGATGCTTCCGTCCACTATGGTTCCTGTTTTGAGTTGATCTCAAGAAAAAGGGTTCCGTGTCTATCATTTGAATGGAGCAACTATTATGCTTGTGCACTGCTTCTTCTTTAATATGCTAATGTGCTTGGTACCATAGCTCAGCCCATTTGACTGCAATGGGGCTGAGCTGTGCCTAGGCCATGTGACCAATGAACTTGACATCACATGGCCTAGGGAAAGCTGTTAGAAGGCAGCAGCTGATTGGTGGGGGTCCCAGGTGTCAGACCCTGACTGATCAGATACTAATGACCTATCCAGAGAATAGGTCATCATCAGTAAAAATATCTAGGTAATCCTCTTTAACATTGTGGGTCTGAGCTGAGGTCTGATTAACATTTGGGGTCTGATTGGTGGTCTGAGCTGAGGTCTGATTAACAATGAGGTCTGATTTGAGAATATTTTTTTCTTATTTTCCTCCTCTAAAACCTAGGTGTGTCTTATGGGCAGGTGCATCTTATAGGGCAATAAATATGGTACGTCCAGGAAAATCCCTTTAAAGGGAGTTTGTCACATCATTTTTGTACTGGCACACATTATAAGGGGGTATTTTTTGTACTGGTATTATACACTTTCAGCCAATTGGCTACTATTATATTCTCAGAACCCTGGGTATATATCCCTGAACATGCAAGGGTTCTGGCGAAATACAGTACAGACCAAATGTTTGGACACACCTTCTCATTCAAAGAGTTTTCTGTATTTTCATGACTATGAAAATTGTAGATTTACACTGAAGACATCAAAACTATGAATTAACACATATGGAATGATATACTTAACAAAAAAAGTGTGAAACAACTGAAAATATGTCTTATATTCTAGGTTCTTCAAACTAGCCACCTTTTGCTTTGATTACTGCTTTGCACACTCTTGGCATTCACTTGATGAGCTTAAAGAGGTAGTCACCTCAAATGGTATTCCAACAGTCTTGAAGGAGTTCCCAGAGATGCTTAGCACTTATTGGCCCTTTTGCCTTCACTCTGCGGTCCAGCTCACCCCAAACCATCTCGATTGGGTTCAGGTCTGGTGACTATGGAGGCCAGGTCATCTGTCATAGCACCCCATCACTCTCCTTCTTGGTCGAATAGCCCTTACACAGCCTGGAGGTGTGTTTGGGGTCATTGTCCTGTTGATAAATAAATGATGGTCCAACTAAACGCAAACCGGATGGAATAGCATGCCGCTGCAAGATGCTGTGGTAGCCATGCTGGTTCAGTATGCCTTCAATTTTACATAAATCCCCAACAGTGTCACCATCAAAGCACCCCCACACCATCACACCTCCTCCTCCATGCTTCCCGGTGGGAATCAGGCATGTAGAGTCCATCCGTTCACCTTTTCTGAGTCGCACAAAGGCACGGTGGTTGGAACCAAAGATCTCAAATTTGGACTCATTAGACCAAAGCACGGATTTCCACTGGTCTAATGTCCATTGCAAACAAGTCTCTTCTGCTTGTTGCCTGTCCTTAGCAGTGGTTTCCTAGCAGCTATTTTTACCATGAAGGCCTGCTGCACACAGTCTCCTCTTAACAGTTGTTGTAGAGATGTGTCTGCTGTTAGAACTCTGTGTGGCATTGACCTGGTCTCTAATCTGAGATGCTGTTAACCTGCGATTTCTGAGGCTGGTGACTCGGGTGAACTTATCCTCCACAGCAGAGGTGACTCTTGGTCTTCCTTTCCTGGGGAGGTCCTCATGTGAGCCAGTTTCTTTGTAGCACTTGATGGTTTTTGCGACTGCACTTGGGGACACTTTTAAAGTTTTCCCAATTTTTTGGCCTGACTGACCTTCATTTCTTAAAGTAATGATGGCCACTCGTCTTTCTTTACTTAGCTGCTTTTTTCTTGCCATAATACAAATTCTAATAGTCTATTCAGTAGGACTATCAGCTGTGTATCCACCTGACTTCTGCCCAACATAACTCATGGTCCCAACCCCTTTTATAAGGCAAGAAATCCCACTTATTAAACCTGACAGGGCACACCTGTGAAGTGAAAACCATTTCAGGTGACTACCTCTTGAAGCTCATCAAAAGAATGCCAAGAGTGTGCAAAGCAGTAATCAAAGCAAAAGGTGGCTACTTTGAAGAACCTAGAATGTAAGACATATTTACAGTTGTTTCACAATTTTTTTGTTCAGTATATAATTCCACATGTGTTAATTCATAGTTTTGATGCCTTCAGTGTGAATCTACAATTTTCATAGTCATGAAAATGCAGAAAACTCTTTGAATGAGAAGGTGTGTCCAGACTTTTGGTCAGTTCTGTATATTGGAGGCAGTGATTGAAGCTAATTTTACAAGTAGGCCATCAGTAATACAGAAAGAATGTATGATCATTAGCACAGCATAACAGGCAAGCATGGTGGGATCAGTGATAGTTGTGTAATCTACCACAATCCTGGCCCATATATATATATATATATATATATATATATATATATATACATAAGGACAAAAAACGGACAGCACCTCCTACAGGTGAGAGTCAGGTGCAAGCTACCTATTGGCTAATTAAATACTAAACAGAGAATGGCAGCAGCACTAGATAAGCCATGACACATAAAATGAACATGAGGTGAATGTGTGAAAAAGTAAAAAAGCATAACTGCTATGTAGTAAGTAATATGGAAGCTCTTAGCGCATATAAATGATCATAAATATGTCGGGCTCATTATATGTTACTGCTACCTGGTACATACAGCAATTATTCTGCTGTATTTTTAATGAGCACCAAGATTTTAAGCATTTGGTTAATATTAGCCAATGAGCTGTAAGTGTATAAAAGAAGGAACTAATACACCTCATTTATTTAGGTCAAAATCATTTACTTTTTTGTACTGGCACACATTATAAAGGGGTATTTTATGTTCTGTCATACTTTAGGAGGCCTTTTTTTATATTGGCACATGTTATTATGCCCCTTTCACACGTGCGGGAGACTCGCATGCCTCCCGCAACGCATCTACAGGGCTGGACTCGGCACGGACAGGGATCGCAGAGCATTATATGCGATCCCTGTCAGTGCCGAGTCCAGCCCTGTAGATGCGTTGCGGGAGACGTGCAAGTCTCCCGCACGTGTGAAAGGGGCATAAGGGGAATTATTACTAATGGGGGCCATTATTGTGCTTGGGCTTTATTACAACTGGGGGACTATGGGGAACATGATTACTAGTATGGGCACAATGGGGTACATTATTACTATACAATGTTTACAGTAAGGGCACTCTGGTAGATAATTATTTATATTGGTGAAACTTTATGGAGAACTATTACTGGGAAGGGCACCTTGGTACAGTATCAGCTTAGCACAATTATTTTTGGGGGACACTATGTTTACAACACTATTAGTGTCAGGGGCACTATTTACTGGGTTAAGTTATTTTGGGTGCACTGTGTGCCAATAATTATTGAAAGGAGCACTATCAGTGTGATATTAGTATTTTCAGGGGGATGATCTGTTTCTGCAGTATAGTATTGGGGAGCACAACAAGCACAGTATTGGGGGTGACAGGATGGGGCGTTCATAAGGTGGGGGGATGATGGAAATGTAGGAAATTAAGATGTCTATGTGTCAAAGTCTGCAAAGACAAGAGATGACTAAAAGAAATCATCATGGCAGACTGGTGCTAATGGAGAAGATAAGGAAAGAGAATGCCTACATCAGACGGAATACATCATTGGATGTAAGAGGTAAGTAGCAATTTATTACCCTTTATGTTTTGTAGAGTGATATGTTTTCCAAGTATGTCTTGGGCTGGAGGGAAGGGTTTGGGTTCAGAAATTGGTATGGAGCAGATGCAGATTCAATTTTTGTCTCAGGCAGCAGAAAGGCTAGCTGCACCCCTGGTAGTTCCTATCTTACGCACTCCCGTTCCCCTTCTCAATGCCCGCAGACCAGCAGTGTTATGCATTGACAGAGTCTCTTTAAATTCTTATGTCTTATGACTCGAAAATGCTGCCTGTTCCAAATGTAAGGAACAAGCACTTTCTAATGGCATCATTTTTTGGTTGCTGAAGTGCACAAAACCTTTCCAGCTCTTTTGTACTTTTGTTTAATTAAACAATGATATTTGTATAAAACTGCAGTTCAGTTTTGAAAATTACTCCTATGAAAGGTTCCTTTTTCCCCAGCATTTTTTGTTCTTTTTTTACTGCATTTATAGCAATTATACTATTATCCTGTATTATTTTTATTTTAAAATGGTACTTTGTAAAATTACTTACAAAAATCCCAGAATGCATTACAGCAAAGTAAAAAAAGGAACAAATCATTCTTGTAATGTTATACCTTACAATCAGAAGCACTATATGTAGTTGCACTATGTTAGTTTAAAAAAAAAATGGAAATAACATTTGTTGTCCACAATAACATACACCCCTGACAACATGGCCTGAAGATATGTTTTTAATTCAATGTAGAAGCACTTATAATAGAACATTTTTCATAAATACTGCTGCTCTGCCCTTCGTGGCCCACAGACCACATTAGGACATGAAAGCTACATTGTATAGATCAGAATATATCAGAATATGATATGCAACAGTTTTATCATTGAATCTAGTCCTACTTTAACTCTTTCACTCCCGGAGGTTTTTTCGGTTATGCATTTTCGTTTTGCGCTCCCTGCCTTCAAACAGCCATAACTGTTTTATTTTTCTGTTCCCATAGCTGTATTAGGGCTTGTTTTTTGCGGGACAAGTTGTACTTTCCAATGCCACCATTTAATATTTGATATGGTGTGGTGGAAAGCGGGAAAAAAATTCCAAATCGAGTGAAATTGCAAAAAAAACGCTATTCCGCTACAGTTCTACGGGTTTCTTATTTACAGCGTTCGATGTGCATTAAAACTGACCAGTTACTTTCATTCTACTGGTCAGTACGAATCCGGCAATACCTAATATGTATAGTTTTTCCTGCGTTTTGATAGTGATAAAATAATTAGAAAGTTGCCCTTTTTTTCCTTGTCATATATTGACCCCTATAACATTTTGGTATTTATGCGTACGGAGCTGTATGGGGGCTCATTTTATGCGGGGCGATCTGAAGTTTTTATTGATACCATTCTGGGGTGTGTATGACTTTTTGATTACTTTTTATTTAATTTTTTTTTAGAAAAAAAAGCGACAAAAAACAGTGAATCGCCATTTGGACGCTTTTTTCTGCCACACAATTCGCCATATTGGAATTTTTTTTTTATATTTTAAAAGTACGGGCGTTTTTTTTTCTTTATGAGCAATCAGGGATTTACTAGACTGAGATAAATCCAAGAATTGCTCATTTCTTATCCTGGCCTGCCATCTAGTGGCCAGAATAAGAATTGCACTTTGAAAACTGTAATCCTCACCAGCGAGGATTACAGTTTTCATATGGTGTACAGACACCCCGATTGGCCACTTGGGGCGTCTGTACACACGCTGTACACAGCGTACGCTTCCGGGTTCAGATGCAACTAGATGCCGTGATCACGTGTGATCACGGCATCTAAAAGCCCAGCAAGACGCCGCCAATAAGGTAAGTAGCGGCAAGTCTCTGCTGTTAGAAACAGCAGAGACTTGCCGGCCATGATGCTGCCGCACTTGCGAGCGGGCGCCATGTGCCCGCATCGCCCCAGCGCCGTACATGTACAGTGTAAGGGTTAACAGAAAACATAGAAAAGAGGGGGCAACAAGGGAAACTATAAGAACTGATTAGGAATTCTACATATACTGTAGATGATGGACATGGCATTGGGACAAAGCTTGGCTTTTGACACTTGTAGAAAAGATTAGGTTTAGTTTGGTGCCCTTCCTCTGTAAATAGTACAGTAGCCCCTGATGGCAATGTGCATACCTAGATTTTTAATTGGTTATGTCCTGATAATGCTACAGCTGTGTGGCCCACTGTATAACTTCCTGTGGGATATATCTAACAACCAGACATATGCCTTGACAGCCTTTTCTTAAATAGTCCCTTCATAGACCTGTTTGACCATAGAGACATTGGCTGAATTAGCAAACAACCTATAAAATATTCTATAAAGTCATAGACAAACCCCTATATCTTATCTCTGACTCAATCATAAGTTGAGAAGACTACTTTACTGACAATTCCATACAATAGGCTGCAATTTTTCGTAGCATATCATTAGCATCCAATATTTCTCAAATGTCTTAACTCTGTTGCACACAGATGTTCTTCAGCCACTGCAGTGTGCATTACTGTATACAGTATGTTGTCCTGGCAATATCGGTTACTATAAAGGATATAGATTCAAAATAACCTTGGAATTCTGTGACCAATGTAATATATTCAACTTACTGCCTCATACATTCATGTTATTTTATTCTAGTCTTGTAATACTTTAAAGTATGGGCCCTATTATTTTGTATTATTCCTCATTAGTTGACTATGCCATAATACTGTACATTGCATAGCCACATTTCCCATGTGCTATGTATGGAAATGGTACAGTCCCATTTGAGCCCCATTCAAATGAGGAACACTGCTATAGAGGGTGCAGAGGTTACAGTTGAACTCATTCTCTGGTGCCTAAGGGGACCCAAAATCCCTTTTTCATATAAGAAGACACCAAAATTATACTAGACATGCTTGTTTGCCAACATTGCAGAAAGAAATGAGCGAATCATTCAAAAAATTATTCGCCGAACATTCGCCGAACTTTTCCTAAAATTCGTATATTCGACCAATAGATTTGTTGTATTTGCGTACAAAATATACGTTATTATGTGCTATTAGCGAACATTCGCTCACTAATAACGAACGTTCATTTACAAAATGTACGCAACTTCTTAAAAGACGTACGCATGAACGTACAAATAGCTTACGAATCTCAGCGTACTATTGTCTAAACGATTACATAATACGCAGGCACATACGAGGAGAGGCCGCGGCGTGCACTCCTCAGAGGCAGAGCGAATATTCGAGACATATATATGGTAAAGTGCAAATACATTATTATAGGTATAACATAAAAAATTTAAATATCACCTACCTAGTATGCTCACGGACACGATTAAGTCTCTTTTCTTCTGACGCTTGTCATAGAACTGGAGCAGAGTCCCAAACTCAGTCGCAATTTGTAATCCACATAAGTAAAATTGTAATCCAAATGGGTAAAAAAAAAAGCAGCAAAGGTTCCTTAAAAAACCCTCTTTCAAGGGACTCCCCAAATAACCTGAAAAGGGGGAAAAAGGGATGAGGCGCACGAATGCGCAACATAATTTCCTGAGTTGCCTCGTCATCCTCCTGCGCTGGAGAAAGGGGCGGAACTACAAGGGAGGAGTCTGCATCGCTGAATTTAATTCGTACGCAACAGCGTATAGAGTAACTACCAGGGAAAAGTCTGCATTGCTGAATTGAATTCGTACGCGACAGCGTATAGAGTAACTAAATTATACGTAGAGTAGCGTATAATTTAGCGGACAAACTACGTAGCGAATGCGTACAAAAGCGAAGCGAATCACCTAATATTCGGATTCGCTTCGCAGCTGAAAAATCCCAAGATTCAATACGAATCTACGAAGTGGCGAATAGATTTGCTCATCTCTAATTGCAGATTCCTAAAATCAGGAAACTTAAGCCCCATCCGCTGAAACATCAGAAGCACCCCTGAAACCAGAGATTGTCACTTCAAAATTGGGACTGGTGTGCCCTGGAACATGGAAGACTTCAGATACAGATTTTGCAGATGGACTCCTGGAGCTTTGAGCTAATCCTCTGGTTTGAAGTCTTTTCTGAGAGCAATATACAAGGGGCCCATTGTTTAATAAGGTACACTATATTTTATAATTGTATTTTTTACCCACAATGTACCTTGCAGTATGTACCTTTAATTTATACTGTTCTACCCTGTCTTCAATTTATTGTATGCCAGTCCTTTACCTATAATACAGTTAAAATAAAAAAGTGTATTATTGTAGTGTATATTTTCATCTACTATTTTTTCTGTTTTGATTGCTAATTATGTTTTAATTATCTAAGTCACAATTATAAGAAATAGAAGCCAACCAAACTAGTAACACAAATAGTTGTAACATTCTTGTCTATTGTTGCGCAAATTTATCAACAGTCCAGAGAGAAAAAGTAAGTGAACCCGCCTTTAACATATGCCTCATATGCCACGTCATAAATTAGATACATCCACTAGCAGTCCATGGACCTAAACAAAATCTACAGCAGCTCAGAGCTGCCATAGATTTCTTTATTACCACCATGAATTACCAAATGAAGAAAATGAAGCCTGCTGGCACTGCTCCCTACCTGCCCTTGCCATACCCCCTTTACTGAAAGTGGCAGTGCGGCGTAGAAACACAAAATTTTATTCCAATGGTGTTTAAAAAGTTGCAAACAAAGGGTTTGCAACTTTTTTATGCCAAAATAAAGTGATGTGGGAGAAATAAAATCCCCCACCCCATTGTGTTCAGAATGAGCACCATGTTAACAAAGCATGTGTTCCACTTCTTCCAACACAAAAGGCATTTAAAGTGGGAAGCATTTTTTTTAAATTAGTATTAGTATTATTATTATTATTATTATTATTATTATTATTAAACATTGCCTACAATTAACCCTTTCAGTACCGAGCCACTTTTCACCTTAAATCTCAGGCCGATTTTTGCAAAGATGACATGTGTCACTTTATGTGGTAATAACTTTAGAACGCTTTTACTTATCCAGGCCATTCTGAGATTGTTTTCTCGTGACACATTGTACTTCATGACAGTCATAAATTTGAGTCATTATATTTCACCGTTATTTATGAAAAAATCCCAAATTTACCAAAAATTTTGAAAATTTTTCAATTTTAAAAATTTCAATTTCTCTGCTTTTAAAACAGAAAGTGATACCTCATAAAATATTTATTACTTAACATTCCCCATATGTCTACTTTATGTTGGCATAATTTTGTAAATGTCATTTTATTTTTTTAGGAAGTTAGAGGTCTTAGAAGTTTAGAAGCAATTTTTCAAATTTTCAACTAGATTTCCCAAACCATTTTTTTGAGAACCAATTCAGTTATAAAGTGATTTTGTGAGGCTTACCTAATGGAAACCACCCATAAATTACCCCATTTTAGAAACTACACGCCTCAAATTATAAAAAAAAAATGATGTTACAAACTTTGTTAACCCTTGATGTGTTCCACAAAAATTAAAGAAAAATGGAGGTGAAATTTCTAAATTTCACTTTTTTGGTAGATTATTCATGTTATTATTATTATTTTTTTTGCAACACAGCAAGGGTTAACAGCAAACTAAACCTCAATATACATTACTCTGATTCTGAAGTTTACAGAAATACCCCGTATGTGGTGGTAAACTGCTCTATGGGCACGTGGCAGTGGTCAGAAGGAAAGGAGCGCCATATGGATTTTGGAGGCAGATTTTGCTAGAATGGTTTATAGGCACCATTTTGTATTTTAAGAGATCCTGATGTACCCCTAGAGTGGAAACCATCAAAAAGTGACCCCATTTTGGAAACTACACCCCTTAAAGAATATATTAAGGGGGTATTGACCACTTTGACCCCCTAAGCGTTTTATGGAATTTGGAAACACTTGGCTGTGAAAATGAAAAGTTTCATTTCCTCCAATAAAATGTTGCTTTAGCCCCAAATTTTTCATTTTCACAAGAGGTAACAGGAGAAAAGCACCCCATAATTTCTTACCCATTTTCTCCTGAATACGGCAACACCCCATATGTGGTGGTAAACTGCTGTGGGATTACATGGCAGGACTCAGAACAGAAGGAGCGCCATATGGATTTTGCAGCACAGATTTTGATGGATTGGTTTGCGGATATTTTTTATGTTATTGTTTTATGTGGGGTCTTATTTTTTACGGGATGAGGTGATGTTTTCATTGGTACCATTTTGGGGTACATAAGACTTTTTGATCGCTTGGTATTACACTTTTTGTGAGTCAAGGTGAAAAAAATAGCTGTTTTGACATAGTTTTTGTTTTATTTTATTTTTACAGCATTCACCTGAAGGGGCAAATAATTTGATATTTTTATAGAGCAGGTTGTTACAGACGCGGCAATACCCAATATGTCTATTATTTTTATTTTTGTTAAGTTTTACACAGTAAATTAATTTTTGAACAGAATAAAATATTTTTTGTGTGTTGCTATTTTCTGAGAGCCATATTTTTTTTATTTTTCAGGCGATTGTCTTAGGTAGGGTCTCATTTTTTGAAGGACAAGATTATGGTTTGATTGGTACCATTTTGGGCTAAATACGCATTTTTGATCGCCTGCTATTTTACTTTTTGTGAGGCAAGAGGGAATAAAATGGCTGTTTTGGCATAGTTTTTTTATTTATTTTTTTACAGCATTCACCTGGGATACCATCTCATGTAATATTTACCCAATATGTCTAACATTTTTATTTCTGTTAAGTTTTACACATTAGATGCATTTTTGAACAGAATAAAATCTTTTTTTTGTGTTGCCATTTTCTGAGAGCCAGATTTTTTTTAGTTTTTAGGCGATTGTCTTAAGTAGGGTCTCATTTTTTGCGGGACAAGATGACGGTTCGATTGGTTTCATTTTGGGATTAATACGTCTTTTTGATCGCTCGGTATTACACTTTTTGTGAGGCAAGGTGACCAGAAAATGGCTTTTTTTTCACTGTTTTTATTTTTTACGGCGTTCACCTACAGATGTAGCAGCACTAGCGATCACAGGAGAATCGCGTGAGTGCAGAACAATATCGTAAATAGAGTACGCATCTGATGATTTATACGCTAACGCTACGCATTGTATGCTAATGTGTACAAATTTGTATGCTAATGCTACGCATTGTACGCTAATGCGTATACATTTGTATGCTAATGCGTACGCATTTGTATGCTAATGCATACGCATTTGTATGCTAATGCATACGCATTTGTATGCTAATGCTATGCATTGTACGCTAATGCATACAAATTCACCTAATTAGCGTACTTTTATTGTGAGTGAAAGGAGTGAAAGAGGAGAAGTCGCAATTCGTTAGCAACGCTATGCGAAAACAGTAATCGCTAGTGCTTCTACATCTGTAGAGGGGTGGGTCATGTGATATTTTTATAGAGCCGGTCGATACGGACGCGGCGATACCTAATATGCCTATTTTTTCTTTTTTTCCCTATTTTTTACAATTTTTTGTTATGCAATTGTTATGCAAAAAGCTCTGTGCACTACTTACATGCCCTTAGATAGTAATGGCACTTTATATGTAGTATTCCTTCTCCTTCAAATTGTTGCACAGTCATTCCTCAGATATGTGACTGCAAAAGAAGAACATCATCCTGATCAATTATAAACATGAGAGCTATAGTGACTAGGTTAAGAAAATGTAATCTGGTACAAACATGAAATTAATATGTCGAGCTAGAGCATCTCTCTTCTTTATGTTTAACTAGGGAAATCAATTACAGTTTCAAGACAATTGCTTATGTCTTCTGTCCCATTACTTCAAATGTATTGATTGGCTTCCCATTGTATAAGCTGTCTGTTCACATTGTTTAATGCAGAACCCATCTGTAGCAAAAGTAACGTATTATCCCTGCAGCATGTTTATATAAGGTTCCTGTAGCTATAGAGGACATTGACTGCCTGCAGAATAGATGCCTTAATATGTTTCTCATTACTAGATAGAAGGACAATTTTAAGATTTTCAAAACTGCTGTAGGCAAATGTATATATGCAGGGCATTTCCATTTTATGTAAAGTTTGATTATATTTATAAGAAAATGTTATACAACATGATCTGTGTTTCAGTGATGCATCTCTTTTTAAGATATCTGCTTGAAGGGAGTTAATGGTCAAATTCTTATTGATAGCCAAGGGCTTGAGAACCCACACACAGGGGCACATCTACCAACTTTACAGCTGAAAGGACTGAAGAGGGGGAGCAGCCAGGCAGATGCTAGATAATAATAATAATAATAATAATAATAATAATAATAATAATAATGGGTGGAGCTTTGTGCAACAAGAGGCAGGTCTTAGAAGGCACTCAACTGAAGCTAGAGGGATATTATGGCCATTCAACCAAGATTCTGACTTTTTATTGAGACTCTTTATTGACTCTTTATTTAAGACTCTTTATTGAGAGTATGGGGGCCATTTATTAAGACCGACGTTTTAGATGGTGGTATTAATAAAAACATTGCACTGGATCGCCAAAGTTATGAAGAGGCGCCAGCCTCTACATAACTTTGGCGCATCCAGTGCCGCTTCTAAATGTAAGCCAGCTCCCTTGCTGTCTTACATTTAGATCATTTTCTATGCCTAAACTAGGTGTAGAAAATGATGAATAAGAACGGGCCTGCTGGGCCCGTCTACTTCTACGCCCATTGTTTAAGAAATACGCTGTATTATGGGTCAGATATATTGACAATGTCTCTTGCATCTGGCAGGGGCCTGAGCAGGACCTCCACGACTTTTATAATACCATCAATAGCTGCGTCCCTTCCATCTCCTTCTCCCTGGAATTCAGCCGCCTCAGTATTCCGTTCTTAGACATCCTCCTAGAGGTAAGAAACCATTCACTCACAACAAGTCTCTACACCAAACCCACAGACAAGAATAGTCTCTTGAAATATAATAGCTTCCACCCACCTGGCCTAGTACAGTCCCTCCCCCTATCACAATTATTACGAGTAAAACGCATCATATCTAATACAGACAGGGTCAATCCTGAACTGGAAAACATGTCACTGAAATTCATTAAAAGGGGTTTCCCCAAACAAATCATACAACAGCACCTTAACAAGGTCCAGGACATATCACGTAATGACCTCCTTGAAACCAAATCACGACACTCTATGGTATCTAACCAACGTGTAACATGCGTAACCACTTACTCTACTATGAGTAAAGACATTAGACAAATCCTTCATAAACACTGGCACATTCTAAGAAAAAAATTTCCTAATGTCTTCCCCCACAAACCACTAATGTCATACAGGAGAGGAAAAAACATTAGAATACCATAGTAAAATCCGACTTGGGCTCCCAAAAACAATCTATCCAGACAACCATCACGGGCACTACAAACAAAGGAACATATCCGTGCCTCTCCTGTGCTCAATGTGGGAATGTCTCAAAAGGCCCTACCTTTTCCCATCCCCTAACAGGTCACATTTACAACATCCACTGCCATTTCTCATGCCTGTCCAACTACGTGGTGTATCTCATCAAATGCCCATGTGGCCTTGGCTATGTTGGAGAAACTATCCAAGAAATCAAAGATAGGATCTCCCAACACAAGTCTAACATTCGCACGCGTAAAATAGAGACCCCGTTGGTTGACCACTTCATCTCTTTCAAACACACAGTTAGCCAACTCTGCTATCAGGTCATTGACTGGATCCCCCCCCAGAAGGGGTGGGGACCGTGAACACCTAATTCGGGAGAAGGAGATGGTTTGGATAAGACGGCTGAACACACTACACCCGGATGGCCTTAAAAGAGATTACTGTTGGGATGTGAATTTATGAACGTACTGTATATATGCATGTTTTTAGTTTTTTAACCCTTCTCGTTTCATCCACAGGCCCGTACACGTCTTATAGCGGGCGGTGACGCTCGCTTAGCATGCGATATGGTCCAGGCGTATCTTTCTGCTCCTTCGCTCTCGTCCATTGTGATCTTCGGGACTCATGTATCACTCCCAGGATTACGGGCTACCTACCTAGACCTATCTTCAACATATATGAAAAACAGTCAGGTCATCTTAGTGGTCTCCCACATCGTTTCTCTTACCCTTTGCCATACAGAATATTGATTGTACTACCTACACCTTAACATACACTGTACACCGGTGTAAACTCTATAATGTACATGCTCTACTTTATATACATATATGAGTACCTTATCTACTATCCTTATTTCCTTCTCATATGAATCCTCTCTATTAATTGCTGACTAAATACCATTAAGGCACTATTGCCCTTTTCCAAGATGGCCACCGCCTTACAATATGCGATTGCGCATGTTCATACTACGATACACATTCTGGCATTTTTAACTCATGCTCCTCCACTCCTTGAATGACATTACACTCAACCACTACCTTTCCATAACTATTTACATAGTTCCTCCCCCTATTTTGCCTCTAGCCTCTCATCTGGGCATTCCTGCCCTTTACCAATATGGCGGATGCGCTTATGCGGCACATTAGGTTTGCGCGAACCGGACTGCACACCGCGCCCTTCCCTCCTACATGTCCGCTCCGCTTTTGACCACGTGACCGGGGGGCAAACGCCCAGGAAGTGGCGTTCATTCCCAGGCCTCATTACCCACACTATATATACCTGACCAACATGCCGCCGAGTAGCGCAGACGGCATGGTCAGTTTCCAACCTCTCTGGGTAAGTTCACGCGGTCCTTGGCCTGCTCCCCTACAGATATGCTCATATACCCATCCCTGCCATTGTGCCCTGTTCGCTGTCATGGACTGTGCTGTTCCACCTGATTTCTATGGCACTGTAGCCCTTGTACTATCTACTTTACCTCTATCTCTCACTTTTCCTCCCCTATGCATCTAACCGGTACTGGGTTCATTATCCTATGCATTTTTACTCTTACCCTATCTTTCATCTGTGATTCACTGCAGACACTATATATTTGTTATATATTATACATGCTATGATGCAGTTTTGGTTGCACTACACGTACGTTGTCTACCACAACTCACACCATTTCATGGTTCCATACTGCATTTGGTCAGGAATCTTTTTTACCCTTGGTCTGATATGCACTATGTACAGAATGTGATACACAATACTACACTTTTGAACATACAGAACTTATTATGCATACTACAAATTATATCATATTTATTTTTGATATATGCATATTCCCTTTTTTCATCCACAATCTCCTCTTTTTTGAGGTCTGGCATGTGCATTATAGGGTATAATTACATACCATGGTTCATCTGTGATCTCTCGATATGTACAATCTTCTGCTTTGCCAGCTAGATTCAGGTATTTTATGTTTATGTGTGCTATAGTATATATACTTACCCTATGTTTTCACAATTTTTTCACATGCATTATCAGCCTGAAGAAGGGCAGCCTTTACGCCCGAAACGTTTCCTGTTAACTGTATATGAATATGTTCGGCTGAAAATAAAAATTCACCTGTTTCACCGCAAAAAAGTGGAGTGCTGTCTCTCAATTGATAAGACTGAAGATATTGGTCCAAAGGTGGAGTCAGGGCCAGAATCAGATGCGCACCCACATGAGCCTCTAGAATGGAAGAGTGCTGTGACCTCCTGTGTATAAATACTTCTAAGCCCATGCCATGTCCACATTTTTGGACCTGCCGTGAGTGGGGAGAAGTCACAGATTGTGCCTCCATCTGCTCCTGAAATACGCCTAATATAGGTGTATTTCAGTATAATAAATGACAACCTATATATTTAGTAACTTTATATATGTGTGTTCTTGTATGTAAAGAGATCACAAATACAGTATATGCACAAATTTTGGTATCCTAGAATAATAACTTATTGACAGATGATAAATGGGGTCTTGCATCAACAATTTGAAAGGAAGAGATGTCAAGCATGGTCACTGCAACCACTCTATTCAAACTCTATAGTACTTTCAGAAATAGCTTAGCGCAGTACTTGCCTATGTTTGTTAGTCCCATAGACTTTGAATGGAATGACAGTGTGTATGCTTATCTGCAGCTCCATTCAAACAGAAGACACAAGACCTCTGTTCTTGAAATCAGTGGGATGCTCATAAGCGGTCCCAGTGTCCAGACAATTAATCAGATACTATCACTAATCCAAGTTGTGATTTTAGGACACCTCCACTAAGTACTGTTTCTTTTAGTGTATAAAGGCTTTGTATGATAATGTTATTTATGCACTAGACGATGATGCTATATACTGTATGAGGTTACTCTAACTTTGAAAATTGATCTGTGAGTTATGTCTGGGGTTTGAAATAGTGTAAAACCCAAAATGAATAATAAGTAGTGTTGAGGAAACTTGCGATTTGCAAGTTCGGCATTCGGTTATCTAAGAATGGAATCTGTTACCACAGACAATAACAGAATTCTATGGCAGCATGCACCACAAAAGCCTATAAGAGGCATTCCATATTGCATTCCATCATAATAGAAGGCTATGGAATTCTTAGATAACAAAACCCCAACGCTGAACTTGCAAATCACAATTTTGCTCAACACTAATTATAAACATGTCAGCTGATCTAAAGAAGCATTTTTGTCCCCAATGTTTTTCTATATTATTTGGTTCTTAAGTAGTATTGATCGAATACCGTAATGCTCGGGTGCTCGGGTCGAACACTAGGTGATGCTTGAGTGCTCTACCAAGCACCCGAGCACAATGGAAGTCAATGGGAGAACCAGAACACTAAACCAGGAACCAACTGCTCTGAAGCTGGGAGGGTGTCTGGTTCATAGGGAAAGGTGAGAAAATGATGGAAACACCACTGAAATGGTTTGGGAACAGCATGGAGAGGATGTCTGGATGCATCTTGGGCTCCGAAGTCGCTGCTGTGAACTAGGTTGTCCAAATAATACGCCACTTTTACAGAATGACAATAATGCGCCCAAAACCGAAGATAAAATTGATTTTAGAGGAAATATTGTTAGGAAACATATATTTACTTGTATATAAAGTGCAAGTGCTGCAAAAAAATTCCAAGTAAGAGGCACTCCGATACAACCGGTACATCACATAAAGGAGGGCCTCATTCACATTGTGGTACAATTGCTCATGTCGTGGGACTCCTACACTCATAAATCCTAAGGGCTGCCAAAAATTACAAGGAACAGGCACTCCAATACACCCTTTATTAGACATAAAGTAGGGCATCAGACACACCCTTGAAAAATTATTATTGATGGCCTGCTGCTGACACTCAAAAACATTGAGTGCTCAGCAGTAGGCCCTCACCCCTAATGTTTTACACGGTCAGATCAGCATCAGGCCCTCACCCCTAATGTTTTACACAGTCAGATCAGGCACTTGCTCCTAATGTTTTAGAGGGTCAGCTCAACAGCAGACCCTCAACCCTAATGTTTTTGAGTGTCAGCAGCACTCAAGGTCAACATGTCAGGAGGAGGACCAGAGTAAGGAAGTGGAAGAGAAGGTGGTGGACGATGAAATCACTGACTCAACCTGGGAAGGTGGCAAGTCGAGCGAGGACAGCAGTACAGAGGGGGAGGGATCCGCAGTACCGCGGCAGGCTGGAAGAGGCAGTGGGGTGGCAAAAGGGAGAAGGCAGGCCACACCGAACAGGCCCGCAACTGTTCCCCGGAGCACCCCCTTGCGGCAATATCCCTTGCCAATGGGTAAGTGTTCCGCAGTCTGGCGCTTTTTTGAGGAAAGTGCTGACGATAAAAGAATTGTCATTTGCAACCTGTGCCGTACCAAAATGCGCAGGGGCGTGAACACTAGCAACCTGACCAGCACCAGCATGATCCGCCACATGGCAGCAAAACACCCTAATAGGTGGGCCAAACGCCTGGGTCCACAATCGGTGCCTGCGGGTCACACCACTGCCTCCTCTTCCCCTGTGTTACATGCTGGCCAATCCCCTGTCCAAGACGCAGGCCCAGATGCCTCCCTCCCTGCACCTGGACCTTTGCAAGCACCATCAGCGAGCACATCCACTTCTGTGTTCCAGCGCAGTGTACAGATGTCCATACCCCAGGCCTTAGAAAGAAAGAGCAAATACTCAGCCACCCACCCACAGGCCATAGCACAAAATGTGCAACTTGCCAAATTGCTGGCCCTGGAAATGTTGCCATTTAGGCTTGTGGACACTGAGGCTTTTTGCAGCCTGATGGCGGCAGCTGTCCCTCGTTACTCAGTGCCTAGCCGCCACTATTTTTCCTTGTGTGCCATCCCCGCCTTACATCAGCATGTGTCCCGTAACATAACCTGTGCCCTGACCAATGCAGTTACTGGGAAGGTCCACTTAACGACTGACGAATGGACAAGTGCTTTTGGCCAGGGACGCTACATTTCCCTGATGGCACACTGAGTGAACGTTGTGGAGGCTGGGAGCGAGTTGTACCCTGGGATGGCATAGGTGCTACCGACGCCAAGGATTGCGGGCCCTACTTCCATCAGGATTTCCGCCACCACCTACATTAGCGGCTTCAACCCCTCCTTTTCCTCCTCCACTTCAACCTCTGAATTCTCATCTTGCAGCACCATTCAGTCATCAGTCAGTAGCTGGAAGCAGTGTAGTACTGCAGTGGGGAAGCAGCAACAGGCTGTTCTAAAACTTATTTGCTTAGGTTACAAACAGCACACCGCCACAGAGCTGTGGCAGGGTCTAAGGGACCAGGCTGAGCTGATCAACTCAACCCTCAACCAGGCATGGTTGTGTCTGATAACGGCCGCAACTTGGTGGCGGCTTTGGAGCTTGGCAAGCTCACACACATACTGTCACGCTCAGGTGTGGGGGGAAAACCACACAGAGCGTAGGAGGGAAAGGATATTAGGCCTGGAAACTAAGGAAGGAAGATGGACACCACCTAAAGGAAACCCTGACTCTAATCCTGACTGACTACCAGTATGGACAGGCCTCAAAGGTAGGCGAGTTCATACACAGGAACCTAAACCAAACTGGCCCTATAGGACCCTTAAACTAATGACAGGAATGAGTCTACCTGTTCCTCCAACAGGAAGGACGAACAGGAGTCTCCCTCAGGCCAAACAACTGGGAAATGTAACATAACACACAAAAGGGAAAGAGGACATTTATCTTCAGTGAAGAAATGGAAGCTCCAGGATTTCAGCTGAGAGCCAACACCAAAACACCACAATATCCACTGGAGCTATAAACCACAAGGACCTGTGGTAGAAGCAGCAATAAATAGGGGAGAGACAATTACCACCCCAGCAACACCTGAGGGAAAAGGGTGTGGTAAATACCAAGAACAAAAAAGGAAAACATGTCAAATCATACCACGTGTTGCCAATCTGACAGACCTCCTGTTACCAGTCACAGGAACGTCCATGACACATGCCATGCCTGGCCCACGTCTTCAACTTAGTGGTTCAGTGGTTTCTCAAAACCTACCCCAATTTGCCTGAGCTGCTGGTGAAGGTGCGCTGCCTGTGTGCCCATTTCCAAAAGTCACCTACAGCTTCCGCCGGTCTGGCAACGCTGGAGCAGCACTTGCACTTGCCAGCTCACAGACTGCTGTGCGACCTGAGCACGCACTGGAACTCCACCTTCCACATGTTGGCCAGGCTTTGTGAGCAACAGAGAGCAGTAGTGGAATACCAGCTGCAACATGGTCGTCGCCTTTCCAGTCAGCTTCCACTCTTCACAAGCGACGAGTGGGCATGGATGTCTGACCTCTGTAAGGTTTTACGCAACTTTGATGAATCTACACAGATGGTGAGCGGTGATAGCGCTATTATCAGCATAACCATCCCACTTCTGTGTCTACTGAAAAGCTTACTGCTCACAATAAAGGCGGTCGCTTTGCATGTAGAAGAGGTGGAAATGGGGAAAGACACTACACAGGGTGATAGCCAGACCACCCTCGGTTTGTCTACTCAGCGTGAATTGGAGGAGGAGGAGATGGTTGCCCCCGCTACAGAGGGTAGTACCCATACCAGGTTTACTCCATCTCTTCGGTGTGAATGGGCAGAAGAGGAAGAAGAGGATGAGGAGATTGAGAATCATCCTCCTGGTGAGGAGAGCGAAGCCTTGTCTGTTGGGACTCTGGCACACATGGCTGACTTCATGCTATGCTGCCTTTCCCGTGACCCTCGCGTTATACGCATTTTAGCCAACACCGATTACTGGTTGTTCACCTTTCTCGAACCCCCGCTACAAAGAGAACTTCTCATCTCTTATTTCTCTGGTGGAGAGGACTAGCAAAATGGTGAAATACCAGCAGGCCCTTGTGGAAAAATTGCTTAAAAAATTTCAAGCTGACAACGCTGGCGGCAGAGTACGTATTTCCTTGGGCACCTGAGGAGGGGAGATGACGGAAACACACAGTAGTTCCAACAGATGCAGGGCGACACTCTCCAAGGCCTGGGACAGTTTCATGACACCCCGCCAGCACCCTCACCCTGATGAGCGGCCTAGTGTCAAAATGAGGGAAAAGTTTTGGAAGATGTGAAGGAGTACCTAGCTGACCGTGTCAACGTCCTCAGTGATCCCTCTGTGCCTTAAAATTATTGGGTGTCTAAACTGGACACGTGGCACAAACTGGCGCTCTATGCCTTGGAGGTGCTGGCCTGCCCTGCCGCCATCGTTTTGTTGGAGCGGGTATTTAGTGCCGCTGGGGGCATAATAACTGATAAGCACATCTGCCTGTCAAATGAAAATGCTGACAGGTTGATGCTTATCAAAATGGAGAAGGACTGGATTGCCCCTGACTTCGCTACCCCACCAGAGGAAAGCGGCAAAACATAAAGGAACTTTAAATGTGGCTTTTAGAGTGTATTGAATACACTGTATTCCCATGCACCCCTTCCTCTTCTCGTCCTCTTCCTCTATCAGTTCAAACTGCTTATTAGGCTGTCCTCGCCTTTAAATTTTTAAGAGATTCACCAGCAGGCCCTCACCCATAATTTTTTAGACGGTCAGATCAGCAGCAGGCCCTCGCCCCTAATTTTTTAACCTCAAAAAACCTTTAAAAATAAACCTCACTGTGGTCCTCCTCCTGACATGTTAACCTAACAAGAACCTGTCTTGCGCCACCCTGCAAACCGGGACATGAAGCTAGGAGTTTTTGTTGACTTTGTTTATTGCGCTCTACCAGCAGACACAGTTTCACTGCGCCCAGAGCCAATCGCCTCTGCGTGCACCATCAGCAGCACGCCCACTTCCCTGTCCCTTACTGCTCGCCTTGCTCATATTAAATGGTATATATGCAAGTTTGTCACAAGTACAGTAGCGCAGATTTTTTTTAAGTTTAAGAGTAGAAAAATTTCACCGAATGTCAGAAATATTTAGAATGCGCAAATGTTATGCAGCAGACGCAGCGCAGGTAATGTCGCCTTGATTAGCGGCAGAAAAAATTACACCGGATGTCAGGTATTTAGGATAACGTCACATTACCTGTGCTGCATGTGCAGTATAACGTTTGTGTATTCCAAATACCTGACATCCAGTGTATTGTTTTCTGCCGCTATTCAAGGCAACATTACCTGCGCTGCGTCTGCTGTCTAACGTTTGCGCAAGGAGGGACAAATAGTGTAGGGATAGAAATTGGCTAGGCAGGGCTAGTTGTTCTGTTTAAAAGACCCAAAAGTCCTTTTAAGGATAATTGTTATATCAGGCTGCAATATATATTTTTTTCTTTTGGGGAAAAAATTGCGCAAGTTTGCCTGACCTTAACACCACCTGCGCAGCGTGTGCATTATAACATTTCTGTATCCTAAATACTTGACATCCAGTGTCATTTTTGTATGCCGCCAATCAAGGCGACATTACTTGTGCTGCGTGTGCATTATAACGTTTCTGTTTCCTAAATATCTGCCATCCAGTGTCATTTTTGTATGCCACTAATCAAGGCGACATTACCTGTTCTGCGTGTGCATTATAAAGTTTCTGTATCCTAAATACCTGACATCCGCTGTCATTTTTTATGCCGCTAATCAACGCAACATTACCTGTGCTGTGTGTGCATTTTAACGTTTTTGTATCCTAAATACCTGACATCCAGTGTCATTTTTTTATGTCGCTAATCAACGCGACATTACCTGTGCTGCATGTGTATTATAACATTTCTGTATCCTAAATACCTGACATCCAGTGTCATTTTTTTATGCCGCTAGTCAAGGTGACATTAGTAATTAGCGGCAGAAAAAAATACACTGGATTTCAGGTATTTAGGAAACAGAAACGTTATACTGCACACGCAGCACAGGTAATGTCGCCTTGATTAGCGTCAGAAAAAATGACACCGGATGTCAGGTATTTAGTATAGAGAAATGTTATAATGCACAGGCTGCACAGGTGGTGTGAAGGTCAGGCAAACTTGCTCAATTTTTACCCCAAAATAAAACAATATATATTGCAGACAGATATAACAATAGTCCTTAAAAGGACTTTTGGGTCTTTTAAACATAACAACTAGCCCTTCCTAGACAATTCCTATCACTACACTATCTATATGTCACCTTGAATAGCAGCAGAAAACAATATACCAGATGTCAGGTATTTGGGACACACAAACGTTATACTGCACATGCTGCGCAGGTGGTGTTAAGGTCAGGCAAACTTGTGCAATTTTTGCCCCAAAACAACATAAAATAATAAAAATATTTAGGGTCTTTTAAACAGAAAAAATAGCCCTGCCTAGACAATTTCTATCCCTACACTATCTGTCCCTCCTTGCAGCGGCTCTCCCTGACTCGGACTTAGTCCGACCAATCACTGTAATGCCAGTAGCCTACATGGATGGAGCATTACAGTGAATGTCAGTACCTTCCCGCACGCTGATTGGCTGCGTAGCAACCAAGAAACGTGCGGGGAGGAGACTCAAGCATGAATACAGTATTCGGCCGAGCATGCTCGCTCAACTCTATTCCTAAGGTTTCTGTCATTGATACATCATTATTCTGTCCACATAAGCTTCAGATGTCCAGGTATTAAAAAGATCTTCCCTGAAAAAGAAGTTAATGACCAGCTTTAAGGAATCTACAGTTTATGCATCTACTCAAGTATCCACTGTTCAAAAATTAACCACCTAAAGACCTAAAGTCTTATTACACCAGCAAATAATCATGAAGATCATCACTAACGAGCGTTCATACGAACGCTCGTTAGCGATTATCTGAAAGTGTAATACTCGATGAATGAGCAAACGATTATTCATCGAGTAATTGGAATCTTTTAGCAGTTTTACAAATCCTTGTTTGCAGGCGGCAGATCGTTCCATGTAATTAAACACTTGATTTAGTATGGGGACGAAAAATGGCATTAGCGATTGTTCTTCCCTTTCCTGTGGAGGAGATTGCTGCATGTAATCATGTAATAGCATTGGTCTCCTCCACTAGCGAGCAGGTGATTGCCGGGAAGAAACACTTTTCAGTCAGCAGATATGTACCTATGAAACTGGCTGGCCTGTTGCATGTGCGCTTGGCAGCTGAAAGTACCTGTGTTGGTCTCATGTTCGTAAGTGCCCGCATTGCTGAGAAAAATTATAATATTAATACATGCAACTGAGCCTCTAGAAACAGAGGGGGCATTGTCATTACACCGAGAGGCTCATCACTGAAATATATTGTTATTCTTCATGAATTAGTAATTCAGGTGCCATAGTAAATGTACATACCTATTTGACCTTCAACAAAAAAAGGTCCAGATAATGTCTATTCAGTCAGTGAAAAGACTCGAAAGAAGAATTTACTAAGTAATATCCTTACAATAACATGTTTGCATAGTGTCATAGTAGACTGCTGTCTACATATTCACTCCACACATATTCACTGCCTAGCCACGCAGGCGTATCATATATAAGAACTGATTTATAAATGTGTGGTATGGGATTTATGATGATAATTTGAGTATCTCTTTTCCAAAGCTTGGTCATTTACTGCTTTTTATGTAAGAATCTTTGAGTCACTTACATTTGAATGGAGTTTGGAAAGGATGTATGCCTTTGTGAACCTCTAGCCCTGTATAGGACAGCTTAAGGTTATCAGACCCAAAGATCCGCAGCTGTTTCCACTCAGCCCTCCACCCTCTTGTTTCTTTATGCTGAGTATTCTGTTAGGAACCTTGCACAGATGGTTCAGGTTCTTCTTCATCAGAATCCAGCTTGTTCTCACAGAAAATTAACACATCCGCCACTTTTTCTTGCCGAGCTTTAAAAATACTGTTCAATTAAATTAAAGGGAAGGTGTATATACAGCATGCAATGATATGCTAGGTATGAGGTAACTAGAGAGGAGCGAAGTTTTAAAAAATTTCATTCTGTTGCTTTGCCAAATTTCTCCATAAAATGTGCTTCATTACAAGTTAATTTGCCCCAATTTGTGTTAAATCAGGTCTATCCTGGCCTGCAGTTAAACTGCAAGGAGAATGTATCTTGTTGTACATCACCGTGCAGTGCAGCAACATGCATAGCTACTCTTTTCTGGTAGCAAAACAGTTAGGCCTCATGACCACGACCATGTGGCAGCCGGACCCATATTGCGGCCCATAAACAGTGGGTCAGCAAAGTACGGGCCCCAGCCGTTCTGCATCGCATCACGGATTCGGACCCATTCACTTGAATAGGTCCGCAATCTGGGAGATACGGTGCGGAATGGAGGCACGGTTAAAAACCCCACGGTTCTATTTTTTTATGGTGCGGACAGTCGGATGCGGATCGCACACCCCATTCAAGTGAATGGGTCCGCAATCTGCATGCGGCAGCCCCACAGTCGGTGCTAGTGCAGCACGGGCATGGCCTGCACACGTTTGTGCGCATGAGGCCTTACTGTGCATCAGAATAACAGGCAGTTCACATATATGGACGTGTGCATCATTGTGCAGGCCACCAACATTCCTAGCTAACCCCTATGTAAACAGCAACAACAAAAAAACAATAGCCTTCAGGAAAATAAATAAATAAAAGCACCAAGGACACTAATGACATAGAGGCAGCACCAATAAAGTATCGGAGAAAAAAAAAAGGTTATTTTAATCTATGTTGTGGCAATGTAAACACATGTGTTTGAATCCCTTCTGTTAACTGTGAAGTGACTGTGTGTCACTATTACACTTAGTTCACACTTCACTTATTTGGTCAGTTATTCTCATCAGTTATTGACAGCCCAAAGCAGGTGCAGGTCAAAACTAGAGATGAGCGAATCATTGAAAAAATTATTCGCCGAACATTCGCCGAACTTTTCCTAAAATTCGTGTATTCGACGAATAGATTTGTTGTATTTGCGTACAAAATATACGTTATTATGTGCTATTAGCGAACATTCCCTCACTAATAACGATCGTTCATTTACAAAATGTACGCAACTTCTTAGAAGACGTACGCATGAGCGTACAAATAGCTTACGAATCTCAGCGTACTATTGTCTAAGCGATTACGTAATACGTAGGCACGTACGAGGAGAGGCCGCGGCGTGCACTCCTCAGAGGCAGAGCGAATATTCGAGACACATATATGGTGAATAGTGCAAATACATTATTATAAGTATAATATAAACAGTTTAAATATCACCTACCTAGTATGCTCACGGACATGTTTAAGTCTCTTTTCTTCTGACGCTTGTCATAGAACTGGAGCAGAGTCCCAAACTCAGTCGCAATTTGTAATCCACAGAGGCAAAACTGTAATCCAAATGGGTAAAAAAATAGCAGCAAAGGTTCCCTTTAAAAAACCCTCTTTCGAGGGGCTCCCCAAATAACCTGAAAAGCGTGAAAAAAGGGATGAGGCGCACGTATGCGCAACTTGGATAAAAAAAACTTTTTTTGATGGGGGGAGTCCTAACAATCCATGGCCATCTGGGTGAGGACAAACGCAGGGCAACAAAACTAAAAACAAGGGCCAACTAGTGGCCACCCTTCAGGATAAGTCCATGTTGTGGCTCCCATAAAAACTGCTGGAATTACTTAAAGGCCAGCAGGTCCTCCTCACTGCTGCTGGAGCTAAAGTACATGAGAGGGCGCTCCTGCCTCATCATGAAAGCGGCCATGGCTGCGGCAGCAGACCCCCGCCGACCTCTCAGGGATGGTCTTCTTGGTGACTGGGCTGACACAGTGGCAAAGGCAGTGGTAACTTTTGCCCTGCCCATCACTCTGTAGTGGCCAGATCCTCCTGCCGGCATACCAGGTGACAGAATCTCCGGCTGTAACGGTAATGGTAACGGTCTTCCACGAGTGGTGGACTGTGCGGCCTGCAACTGCCATGGGCATGACAGTTGGTAGTGGTACTGTACCACAGTTGGATGGTACATGAAAGTGTTCATGGTCATCTGTCCCACATGAAGGATCGGTGGTATCGGTGGCGGTGGCGGCAAATCAGGAATCAGGGGTTCCAGCTGATCCTGACCTTGGGATTTCTCTTCAAATCTCAAGGTCTCAAGGTCACAAGCCTCTTCTGTGGCCTGGGCCTCCTCACTCCAGTCTTCCGGGGGCGCTGCAGAAGTAGGTGGTCGCTTTAAGATTTTCACCCCAGTAGCAAAGGGGCCTTGGAGGCTCTTCATGGGGGTATACTCCACGTAATCCCCTGTGTGGAGATTGTGGTGTACGGGCGGAAGATACAGCCGCTTAACTGAACGGCGGTTAACATATAATTCCTCCGCCGCCTCCTCATCGCCGATGAAACCGACTCCCCGCTCCACGTTGAACCAAATAACGGTTCCCCTTCGGCGCTCCAGCTTAGGGTCACCGGACCATGGGTACTCCAAAACTTGCACCACCCACTCCTCCACCAGCTTTTTATATTCCCAGAGGGTCTGGGCGTTCCGGGTGACAGCCTCAGGGACCATCAAATTCTGGCATAAGGAGTAGTCCTTGCGCGGTGGAGCGGGAACTCCTGACGCCTCTGCCTTGTCAGCCAGTGGAGTCACCACCTCAGCAGGCACCTCATCTGACTTCCTGTTGAGCTGTGAGAGATAGATCTCCTCCGGTTCCTTCTCCTCATAGGGGTCATCTGCCCACAACGTCTTCCTCGCACGCAGGAGAAGTGGGCGGAACTGCCAGGGAGGAGTCTGCATCGCTGAATAGAATTCGTACGCAACTACCAGGGAGGAGTCTGCGCAACAGCGTATAGAGTAACTAAATTATACGTAGAATAGTGTATAATTTAGCGGACAAACTACGTAGCGATGCGTACAAAAGTGAAGCGAACCACCTAATATTCGGATTCGCTTCGCAGCTGAAAAATCCCAAGATTCGATACGAATCAACGAATCAACGAATCGCTTCGCTCATCTCTAGTCAAAACCACATAACAGGTGCAGATCTATTCACGATACCTAATCTGAGAGTAGACTTGGCTCCTGACAGTGTGGAGGGTGTCAGCAGTAAAGCTGTGTTTACATCAGTGTTAATTTTTACCTTCTTCTGATCCATCAGAAGAATAGCCCAAAAAAGCGGATCCTGTATTTTGAGCATCTGCCTTAAAACAATCAGTGTTATGTCAGCATTAGATCCGTATTGGCAAGGTAAAAACATCAGTGGGTCGAAAACATAGATAACATGTGATGGAAATATATGCATGCCTTCTGTGTTTTATACCTACTCCTGCTTTTGGCTTCCAAATCATGATCAAATCCTGATGTAAAATACTGACCATGTGATAGAGGGAAAAATAAACAGTGATGTCAACCTAGCCAAACAGGATAACTAGTGTCCCTGTAATAGACTGGTGAGGGTGGCAACAGCATGAATAGTCACAATAGTAGCCCAGGAAAAGAGTAGGGATGGGGGTGGGGTGAGAGTCAACAGCAGTGGCAATGACAGCATGATGGCACTAGATGGTGGCAGATCACAGTAAGAGCAGATGGCACTAGAGGCAGCAGGCATGTGGTAGCATCAGAATAGAAGCAGCAGCAGCATTTGGCCACAAGTAAGGGCCATTTGTCACAATGTCCGGGTGTGGCTGAAGAAAACTGCTCATCAGAAACTCACAACTTAAGTTGCTGTTGATGGAGATGATTTTGCTCCTACCCCTCCTTCCCCAGTATTGCAGTGAAGTGCAAGCTCAGAGAGTCCCCCCAGTTAGACCTTCGTGAGGATGGATGATGCCACACGTAGGCAGTGACCAACCGGTTACAAAGGATGTATCAATAGTAGTTGAGTTTTTCATCCCACTCAGAAGGTGTGAAAAAGGCCCCCATTTTTGACCGGTAACGAGGATCTAACATTGAGGAGAGACAGTAGTCATTCCTCTGCTGAACAGTGATAATGTGGTTGTCACTATGCAAGAAACTCAGCATGTATCTGGCCATTTTCAGAATGGACTCCGAGGGACTCCCTGCTTTCATCTCCAGTGCATATTGCCAAGGTCTGACAGAGCCATCTGCGGAGTCTTTGTTGTCGCCTTCTAGCTCCTCATGCTCCTCATGCTCCTCTTCTGTGGCATAGGCAGATAAAACAACTAGTTCTGTATAGAATTCCTGGGCAGTTATGTCCTCCTCCTCCATATCCTCCTCGTTTGCCAGTTAAGCCTCCATAGGGCTGAGGTGGCTGTGTCATGTAGGCACCACATTTTCTTTACCCTTGCCAGTCCGATATATCAGCATCCCCTGCAGGACGTTAATAAGTGGAATGACACCCTTCATCACTTAATACTGGTGACTGACAAATAAAGTGGCCTCCTCAAAGGGTCTGAGCAAACGGCAGGTGTCATGCATGAGCTGTCACTTTCTAATGTTGAAGTTACACCGCAGAGTAGTCCTGTCTATCTGCATCATCGGTCACAGGTTTAATCTTGAAGATGGTTGGAAAACTTCTGGAACCAGGTTGCAGCCAGATTGAAGACATGCACCATACAGGGTGCATGGGTCAGCCCTTCGCAGCGCAGACAGAATGTTCTTCCTGTTATTGATAACCATGGTTTCTATCTCCAGTTGGCAAGGAGACAGCCAGGATTTCATTTCTTGGTTGATGACACAGAACAGTTCCTCCCCAGTGTGACTCCATTTGTCCAGGCTGAAAAGGAGCAGAACCATGTAGCAACGCCATGCTTTGCATAGGAGGTATGCTGGAGGACCACTCAAACTGTGCCTATAGTGGAGGCTGAGGACAACGTGGTGGATGAGGAGGCAGAGGAGGACATTAGTGCAGAAATCCTACAATTACAACTCTGAGGTGAATTTGCCATCACCTAGTCAAGTTGCTGTTGTGCCTGGACCGGAATCATATTTACCCAGTGGACTGTAAAGGACATATATTTTCCTTGACCATAGTTATAGTCAGCGCTGGCATGAACTGTACCTGACAGGATCAAGGACTGGCCCACATTCTGCTGTACTTACATAGGCAGAGCTTGTACAGCTTTTTTAGAAGTAGTGACGGCTTGGGATTATCCACCTTGGATTAGCACAAGCCATCAGTTCTCGGAAATGTGCTGAGTGAACCACATGGAAAAGGAGGTACTGAAGTGGCAGCAAATTGGCCAGGAGCAGGTTCAGCTTCTGCGCTGTTGGATGAGTGCACATACATGAGTGCGTATACTGTTGTCTCTTTGCAATCACCTCGGTTACTGGCAAAACATGTGAAGAGGAGACGGAGATAAACATCAGGAGAAATAGACAAAGAGGAAGAATGTCAGCTTCCTTCTGCTGAGGTTGAGGAGCCCTGACTGATGGAGAAGGCGTGCGGGACGCTAAGAGATGCAGTGGTTGCTGTGTCAGGCTGCACCACTACATTAGTTCCATAGTTTCCCAGGCCACTTTATGGTGACACTCCATGCGTTGATGTAGGTCCGTGGTGCCAACATTAGCACCCTGACCTTGGTTCCCCTTCTGCCCACATTTCCTGCACACTGTGACAATAACGTCATCCAGCAACTTGTTAAAAACTCACCAATTCTTTTCTGTGTGTCTCTTTTGTCACCTAAAATGATGTTGAAGAGCAAGTCAACCATTCCAGTACAGCTGGATTGTTGGCCAAAACACGACCAAATGATGACCACCATCCCTTCTTTTGCTGCTACTTGTGCCAGCTACAGCAGCATTTCTGCCACTGGCCATTCCTTTTGGTGGTATACAGTAACTGAATCAGTAATGCAACTATGTAACTAAGTATGAATGGTGCAGCAGGTGAACTAGATATACCCGCTTATATATTAGACTGCCTGTTGATTTTGATGTGCAGTAAGTCTATGTATAACAGAACAGATTAAGTATTAATGGTGCAGTAAGTGTACTTGATAAGTGTGCTTTTATATTACTCTGCCTGTTGACAATGAGTCTGATGCACAGTAAGTCTATGACATGGCCACTTCTTCCTATAGCATAGAACTTCCACAGCAGGTTTTTCAGAGCCTCAACACACAGATCCTCTCAGCATTCAGATTCCATTGATTATATCACTCCATGGAAGCCAAAAGACAGCTAGGACATAGGAAAGAAGGTAAAAAAAACAGAAGTTAAAAACAGAAGGTAAAAAAGGTAAAAAACATAGGACTGCAGTTAACTACCACATGATTTGCCCTAATATTATCTTTGGTTTTACATAGGACTGCAGGTAACATTACTAAATTGTCTGTACTCAGAGAGCTATCACTGTGTTATCTGTGGTGTTAAATAGGACTGCAGGTGATATCTACTACATTATCTGTATGCAGAGAGTTATTATTGTGGTAGCTGTGGTGTTACATAGGACTGCAGGTAACATACAATACATTATCTTTACTCAGAGAGTTATCACTGGGTCATCTGTGATGTTACATAGGACTGCAGCTGATATCCGCTTTAGTTTCTGTACTCGTATTGCCCTAAATCCGGCAGGACACAAGTTTGGTGGCTGGGAAGGCTTTGGCATGTCTTGCTCTTACCTGTCTCTGCATTTTTTAGAGTGAATGGTGAAACAGGAGCCCTGTGTGCATGTGTGTTTGGCCCTGTGTGCATGTGTGTTTCCCTGTGTGCGTCCCCTGTGTGTGTCTGTGTGTGTAATAATGGAGGCATTCTACTGTAAGGGGGAGTTCAATTTTGTTGGGCCCAAAGGGGGCTGGTGGACTTTGAACATATATAGATAGAAATTATGCAGGGTTAGACGTATGGCTTAGTGCCGCTGATAATGACCATCCATCAGCTTTTTAAAAGGTGAGAGTTATGACCCTGTATTACATTATCTGTATTCAGAGAGTTATCACTGCTATCTGTGGTATTACATAGAACAGCAGGTAACACTATTACATTATCTGTATTCAGAGAGTTATCACTGTTATATGTGGTGTTACATAGGACTGCAGGTAACATTATTACATTATCTGTATTCAGAGAGCTATCCCTGTGTTATCTGTGGTGTTACATAGGACTGCAGGTGACATCTACTAAATTATCTGTACTCAGAGAGCTATTCCTGTGTTATCTGTGGTGTTACATAGGACTGCAGGTGACATCTACTACATTATCTGTACTCAGAGACTTATCACTGTGCTATGTGTAGTGCTACATAGGACTGCAGGTAAGACTTTTATGGAATATCCACAGGAGTCCAATAGATTCAGATACAACAGGCCCCATTCTCCCATGGAAGTAAATGGAAGGAGCCAGGCTCGTTGAGACACTTCTCAATACACTGCCATAGACAATTGTTCTCAAGAGAGTCAGTGTCAGTCACACTTTTACTGTAAATCCACAGACAGCACTGTGAGTAGATAAAAATACATTTTATGATTGGTGAGGTTCCTGAAAGCTAAAAATTCACCAGTCGATCCCAAGGGTAAATTGTCAATTCTGAAGTGCCCAAAAGCCCCTGTAATTCATCTAACATGTTCCCTTCATGCACCTTGACAATATCTGCTTTGCTCCAACTGCATATTGGGGGATTTCTACTGATGCAATTGGCTTTTTTCAGATCTGTGCTGTAACAGACCACGTGGATAAAAAACCATGTTCCTGGCTCACATGAAAAGATGTGCTTCAGGACCTTGGAGAGTTCCTGTCATTTTTTTCTAATGAAGTATACTGTGAGCAGTATTTTCCTTGGAGCAGCTCAGCCACCAGTCATCTACAATTGTCTAATTTCCAAGCTAAGAATTAAACAATGATAAAACTTTACCACAGCAGGTGGTAAAGTAGCAGAAAATGAACACTTGGAAAAAAAAGAAATTATATTCTCAAGCTTTCAGCGACTTTCTCCTTTCAGACACACAAATCTGTCAGATCTCCAGCCCACTCCCTTTACTCTCCTCACACAGTGAATCCAGATATACAAGCCTCACTTATATTAAAAGATGCTCTAGATACTTTTGTGAGGTGCACACTCTTTTTTTAAAAGTTTTGTGGAAGTCCTTTTTGAAGCTAAGCAAATAAATTATTCCATTTAATATCAGGTGCCATTAATAATACAGTGCGGCAGCAGTCAACTCTTGAAGGCCACCAGCTGTTTTTCACACCTCGATCCCTACAGCTCGCCAGGGACAGGGTGAGTAAAGTTTTATACACAAGAGAAAGCCTGGGAAATTATAGAAAATTTCATTGACCACTCTGTAGACATTTCATATTTACTAAGCAGTGGGCTAAGTAATGGCAGTCTATCTGTGCTATTTTTCTCCCTATACTAACTGATCGTCGTGAATCCATCACTTCCAATTACCTTAATTACTCTGCTTTTCTTACTGTGGCTGGCAGAATGCAAACTGCCAGTGCTGCAAGTATTCCCAGGTTGGGCATGGTAGAAAGGAGCTAGCATTCAGACATAATTCATGGTCTCCTTTTCTGCATTCTCTGCATTTTGCCAGAATCCATAATCCCCCTGCAAACAAGATTTCATTATTCTTCTTGTGACTGCAAAAAAGCAGATGGGAGAAGGGCTTGCTGTGCTAATGCATGATTAGAAGCTAGTGCTTACTCGTTCACTGTGACTTACTCACACAGTCTGCACTTTTAACATCCAGAGTATTTCTTCATTTACTTCATTATACTGCAGAGTGTCTTAAGCAATTAAACTTTTCATAAGCTATGCCTATTAAATCTTACTGTGATTTTTATAACACATGGATGAACATCCCTTCCTCCTGCTGGTACCAGGCTTCTACACACTATAGACTCACCCTTGCATGGTTAAAGGGCTGTTAGGTATGTTCAAATCCCCTGAGCCATTTAGTAACACCTACTGTATGTGACATGAGGTTGAATCGCTTAGACACATTTAATATGTCTAGCACGGTAGCGTGTAGTGTATGCTTAACCTTTTGTATATCTACAGGGAAGATTGTATGGGCTAACACCATGGGGGTCAGTGTGACAGCTGTTGTAGCTAAGCACCATTACTAGAGTCACTATGCTAAGAATAAAAGTCATGTCATTATTTATAGCCAAGAATGTTATGTAATTCAGCTGAGCAAAGGCTCATTCCCCTTGATACATATTAGGTCATATTCAGACTAGTAAGTTGTGACAGTTTGAAAAATGCACCAAATTACTACATTATAGAAGATACATAGCTTATAGTAAAGGGTGTGGGATTTAATTGACTCTTTTTGATGGCTAATGAGTTTTGCCCAGTTGAAAGACTTTCAGAGGGGCTCATCATTGGATTGAGAGAAGCAAGATGTTTTTTTCAACAAACTACACGCCATCTAAGACGTTCTGACCTAGCTGTTAGGCAGTGTTGGCAGTACTGGTTACATAAGGGCACACTCACACAAACACACACACACTGTGAACAGGCTATGGGCAGCCAAAACAGACCACCAGGATGGAGGATCGTTTTATCCACTGACAAGTACAAGCAACTCCCACGTTTCCTTTGTCCAGCATCGAGACACAGGTGGCACCTGTCCAGAAAGAGGTGCGAAATGGTGCTTAGCTGAAGAAAGTTTGGTGTCATTATGACCATTAGATGTCCTTCTATTGACAGCCAAACCTGGACTACTACTGACTGAAACCATATTATCTTTAGAAATGCAACGACCGGGGTGCCTAGGTGCTACGGGGGCGACCCTTTTCCCCTCCAGGGTTCTCTAATGAGATCTTCCTTCTGTCCCAGTGGTAGGGGTGCCAAGGGGTATTTAGGCCACTTAAGTCTTTAGTGGGATTGTCACGGTGTTCCTACCTTGTGAGACGAACAGGCCCCAGGCGGTGGCTCAGGGTGCAGAAAATTCTAGTAGTAGTAATAGAGGGTCAGCAAATGGGAATGAAGCACAGACTTTTATGGATGATCCAACACAGTTTTATTAACTCAATTTGCATGAAGATAATTCACTTCAGGCTTTAGCTTGATGTTCCAGCAAGTGCAGCTTTATATACTTGGCAGATGCTTGGCAGATAAAGATTTCTGAGTTTCTGAATTAAGCTGAGCTTTACTATTAAGTCTGGTTTTCCTTTTAGAGCTGATTGTAGGCTGTAGTACTCAGCCTTGAGGGATCAACAGAGCTAAAGGTGCTCTGCTGTCCTGAAAATGTTCTCCCCAATCAGGGGGTAGGGGACAACTGACTAAACTGTCTTAACTGTCATTTCTTTCTCACTGCAGGAAGTTGGAAGAAACTACTTCTCTCCAGCAGAGGGGGTCAGAATGGAATAAGGAACGTACCATTCTGAGTAAACTACATCTAAATCTGTCACAGTATTACTGACACCTGCTGGTCCACCAGGTACATTAAATTACAACAGTTGCATAACACTGAATAAAATACACATTATTGCAGGTATGTAAATACAATGCATATGATGACATTTAGGTTAGCAAACAGATATCAGCTGGATACCAAGAGTGGTAACACACCACTCTGGGGTGTTACAGAAACAAATTCAGGTTCCTTTTGGGATCCAACAAAGGTTGGATTTAAGTATGGAGACCTTGTGGTGATCACTTAAGTTAGTCCTAGTAGTGATATGAGAGGCACTAACAGCTAAGTGATAGGAATGTTGTCTACAGATTGGAGCACTTCCTTGGCCTGACCTGTCACCAGGTTTATCACCAATCACGCATTTATAGGACCAGCAGGGAAGCCAACTTCAGTAACCTACTAAATTACAGGATCTACAATCACAGCTGCAACATCTGTGGGCAAATGTGCCACAGGATACTGTATAGCACTTATATGCCTCCATTCCCAACCTTATCACATCTTGTATCCAAGCTAGGGGCAGCCCAACAACTAGAGCCTCCTTTTCAATTGTACAGTGATAATGTTGTTTGAGGCACAGCAAATAAGAATCTGTACTCACATGTACTGTAGGCTGTCACCAACCTTCTCACCAGTTATTTCTTGGACTATAGTTTTAATAAGGTTCATGACTAGAGATGAGCGAGCATACTCTTCCGAGCTTGGTGCTCGTTTGAGTATTAGGGTACTTGTGAGTGCTCGCTGCTCGGACGAGTATCTCGACATACTCGAGGAAATGGCAACTTCCGCATCGTGCTTTTTTGGCGCCTATAAACACAGCCAATCACAAGCCAGGAGACTCTACAGTACACCCAGCATCATGTGGGGACCTTACATGTCGATAGCAGGGGTTGGCTGGCCTGATCAGGTGACCCTGGAATATACTAGTGACTGGCCACGGTGCTCGGCTCAGATGCCGTCTGGATGTTGTTAGGGATAGAGCTGCTGCCTTTCAGGGACAGTGTTAGGGCCTGCATTTAGTTGTCTGTTAGGCAGGAATCACCCACAAAGAACCCAACAGCCCTTCTAAGGGCTAGAAGATTTTTTTTTGGTCTCCTGGCTTGGCTGGCTGGCTGGCACTAGTAGTGCAGCTATCGCCATATATAACCCCCTTTTTTTTATGTTATATCTCAGTGATACAAATCCATTTTACTCAGCTGAGTGTAACCTTTCTGTGTGTCACAGTTCAGCACACTCACTCCAATCCGTATATACTGTCCAGGTGACACTTTCTGTACGTCACAGAATACAACCAAGTCATTTGCTACCAAAAACGTATACAGTTTGATCCAAAAAATCTCTGTGCGACATTTGTCTGGGTCGCAGTCTAAATAGCCACCGTTAACAGGGTGTGAGTTAGGTCTCCGATAGTTCCTGCACGTCACGATCCCAAAAATAAAAATAAAAAATATAAAAAACAAAATATATGAAAAAATTAGTTTGTTGTTTTAGCTCAGTGATACAAATCCATTTTACTCAGCTGCGTGTAACCTTTCTGTGTGTCACAGTTCAGCACACTCGCTCCAATCCGTATAAAAAAAAAATTAGTTTTTTAGTTGTTTTAGCTCAGTGATACAAATCCATTTTACTCAGCTGCGTGTAACCTTTCTGTGTGTCACATTTCAGCACACTCGCTCCAATCCGTATATACTGTCCAGGTGACACTTTCTGTACGTCACAGAATACAACCAAGTCATTTGCTACCAATAACGTATACAGCTTGATATGTCCAGGTGACACTTTCTGTACGTCACAGAATACAACCAAGTCATTTGCTACCAATAACGTATACAGACAACAAAATATATAAAAAAATTAGTTTGTTGTTTTAGCTCAGTGATACAAATCCATTTTACTCAGCTGCGTGTAACCTTTCTGTGTGTCACAGTTCAGTACACTCGCTCCAATCCGTATATACTGTCCAGGTGACACTTTCTGTACGTCACAGAATACAACCAAGTCATTTGCTACCAATAACGTATACAGCTTGAACCAAAAAATCTCTGTGCGACATTTGTCTGGGTCGCAGTCTAAATAGCCACCGTTAACAGGGTGTGAGTTAGGTCTCCGATAGTTCCTGCACGTCACGTTCCCAAAAAAACAAAATAAAAAAAAAATAAAAAAAACAAAATATATAAAAAAATTAGTTTGTTTGTTGTTTTAGCTCAGTGATACAAATCCATTTTACTCAGCTGCGTGTAACCTTTCTGTGTGTCACAGTTCAGCACACTCACTCCAATCCATATATTCTGTCCAGGTGACACTTTCTGTACGTCACTTAATTAAACCAGACTGAACAAGTTTGTGGGTTTCAGTACACCAGGCCCGTTTATTATTTTTTTTTTTTATATCATACACTTATATACAGAAAATGTTGAACCCCAGGGCTAAGGGTCGAGGACGAGGGCGTGGGAATTCAATTACTGCAGGGGGCAGAGGCCGTGGTCCTGGGCAGGGTGAGACAGTACCTGCTGATGAGGGAGCTGTGGAACGCCGCAGAGCTACACTCCCTAGCTTCATGACTCAACTTACAGGGACACGTGGTAGAGGACTGTTGAAACCACAACAGTGTAAACAGCTGATCTCGTGGATTGCGGACAATGCTTCAAGTAATTTGTCCACCAGTCAGTCTTCCACGCAGTCCACCCACGTTACCCAAGGGAGCACTCCTCTGGCTCCTCCACCTCAACCTCCTATCTCCCAGTCTGCCCCCTCCCAGGAAAATTTGGAATGCGATCCGGCATACTCTCAGGAACTGTTTTCTGGACCCTTCCCAGAGTCACAAACCACTTCTCAGGTTGCTGCTGACCTCGTTCCCGATGCCCAAGTTTTCCAACTGTCGCAGTCTGTGGGTGATGATGATGATGATGATGACAATGTTGAGATAGTGGAAGAAGTTTGTAAAGAGGTGTCGGACGATGAGGAGACACGGTTGTCAGACAGTGGTGAAGTTGTTGTTAGGGGAGGAATTCCGAGGGGGGAGCAGACTGAGGAATCGGAGGATGACGAGGTGACTGACCCAAGCTGGGTTGATATGCCAAGTGAAGACAGTGCTTCTGAGGAGGAGACGAGTGCTGCACCAGAACAGGTTGTAAGAGGCAGTGGTGTGGCCAGAGGGAGAAGCAGGGCCAGAGCTGGTGCATCAGCAGCAACTGTTTCACGTAGTGAAGCTCCCGTGGCGAGGCCTAAATGTTCGCAAGTCTGGAGGTTCCTTAAAGAAAGTGAGGATGACCGACGGACTGTGGTGTGCAACCTGTGCCACACCAGGATCAGCAGGGGTGCCACCACTACTAGCCTAACCACCACCAGCATGCGCAGGCATATGAGTGCTAAACACCCCACTCAATGGAACCAAGGCCATTCACCACCTCCTGCGGGTCACACCACTGCTCCTTCCCCTGTGTCACTCGCTGCCTCTGCTAGTCAACCCCCTGCATCACTCGCTGCCTCTGCTAGTCAACCCCCTGCCCAGGACCCCGGCACGAGCGCCTCCTGCCGGAAAACCACACCTTCGCCTCCACGATCCTCCCCAGTGTCCACCAACGTGTCCCAGCGCAGCGTTCAGCTGTCTTTACAGCAGACGCTGGAGCGCAAAAGGAAATACAGTTCCACCCACCCACATGCCCAAGCCCTCAACGTCCACATCTCCAAATTTCTTAGCCTGGAGATGCTGCCCTATAGGCTGGTAGAGACTGAGGCCTTTCGCAATCTCATGGCGGTGGCTGCCCCTTGGTATTCGGTCCCCAGCCACCACTATTTTTCCCGATGTGCCGTCCCAGCCCTACACCAGCACGTGTCACAGAACATCATCCGTGCCCTGACCAACGCTGTTTCTGAGAAGGTCCACCTAACCACGGACACGTGGACAAGTGCTGCCGGGCTGGGGCACAATATCTCACTGACGGCACATTGGGTTAACTTGGTGGAGGCTGGGACCGAGAATGACCCTGGGGCCGCTCATGTACTGCCCACACCGAGGATTGCGGGGCCTACCTCGGTCATGGTCTCTCAGACGTACTATGCCTCCTCCTCCGACCCCTCCTCCTCCTCCACCGAATTACCATTCGTGGGCACGGCGCCTTCAGTCGTTAGCTCTAGGCGCAGCAGCAGTGCCGTGGGTAAGCGCCAGCAGGCGGTGCTCAAACTGCTGAGCTTAGGTGACAAAAGGCAGACCGCCCAAGAGCTGTTACAGGGCATCACGGCGCAGACCGATGTGTGGCTGGCACCGCTGAACCTCAAGCCAGGCATGGTTGTGTGTGACAACGGGCGTAACCTGGTGCTGGCTCAGCAACTCGGCAGACTGACACATGTGCCATGCCTGGCCCACGTGTTCAATCTCATAGTTCAGCGGTTCCTCAAGACATACCCCAATCTGTCTGATTTGCTCACCAAGGTGCGCCGCATCTGTGCGCATTTCCGCAAGTCCACCACAGATGCTGCCACTCTCAGGGCAGCGCAGCACCGCCTACAACTGCCCGCTCACCGACTGTTGTGCGACGTGCCCACGAGATGGAATTCAACATTAAACATGTCATCCAGAGTTTACCAGCAGCGCAGAGCGATTGTAGACTGCCAGATGTCAACTTCCACAAGAACTGGTAGTCAGGTCAGTCAGATTCCTCAAGTCTACAAAGAGGAGTGGACGTGGATGTCTGATATCTGCCAGGTGTTGAGCAACTTTGAGAAGTCAACATAGATGGTCAGCTGCGATGCCGCCATTATCAGCCTCACCATCCCGCTGCTTTGCCTGTTGAAAAACTCACTGCTCAGCTTCAAGTCGGATGCTTTGCGCTTGTCACAAGAGACGGTGGAGGAAGATATGTCGCTTGATAGCCAGAGCACCCTCCGGTCTGTTTCTCAGTGCGTTTCGGAAGAGGGGGATGAGGATGAGGAGGAAGAGGAGGAGAATGTCGGCGAGACAGTAGAGGGTACCAGTGCTCAGTCCTTAACTCTTGAGCGTGTATGGGCTGAAGAGGAGGACTTGGAGGAGGAGGAGGAAATGGAGAGTCAGGCCAGTGAGGAGAGGGAATTCTTGCGTGTTGGGACTCTGGCGCACATGGCAGACTTCATGTTAGGCTGCCTATCCTGTGACACTCGCGTTAGAAGAATTTTTTCAAACACCGATTACTGGGTGTTCACTCTCCTGGACCCACGGTACAAGCAGAACCTTTCCACTCTCATCCCTGCAGAGGAAAGGAGTATGAGAGTGAATAGATATCAACAGGCCCTTGTGCACAAGCTGAAACAATTCTTCCCATCTGATGCCGCTAGCGGCAGAGGGCATGGTTCTGTGGGCCAAGAAGCGGGGGAGAGGAGGCGAGCAGGCAGCTTGTCCAGCACTGGCAGGGGAACGCTCTCCAAGGCCTTTGCCAGTTTTATGTCACCCCAGCAAGACACTGTCACCTGTCCCCAGTCTAGGCAGAGTAGGGGGGAGCTGTACAGAAAGATGGTGAGGGAGTACCTAGCTGACCATACCAACGTCCGTAGCGATCACTCTGCTCCATACAACTACTGGGTTTCAAAGTTGGACACGTGGCCTGAACTGGCGCTGCATGCCTTGGAGGTGCTGGCCTGCCCTGCCGCTAGCGTGCTGTCAGAGCGGGTATTCAGTGCAGCTGGTGGCGTCATCACCGATAAGCGTACACGCCTGTCAACTGACAGCGCTGACAGGCTGACGCTTATTAAAATGAACAAAGCCTGGATTTCACCGGAATTCAAATCTCCTCTGGGGGAAAGATGCTAAAGATTTAAATAACTTATGTATCCGATTCCTCTTCTCTACTCCTCCTACTCCTCCTCCTCCATATCGTCTTTGCCTAACGCTGACCCAAAAAACGCCATTTTTTAGAGGTCCAACTGGCAGTCTTTTACCACAAATGTTCAGGAGGGCCCCCTACAGGCCCTCTATTCAAACAATTTTTCCAGAGGTCCACCTACAGGTCCTCTCTCCAAAAAAATTTTCTAAAGGTCCACCTACAGGCCCTCTCTTCAAACAATTTTTCCGGAGGTCCACCTACAGGCCCTCTGTCCAAACAATTTTTCCGGAGTTCCACCTACAGGCCCTCTCTCCAAACAATTTTTCCGGAGGTCCACCTACAGGCCCTCTCTCCAAACAATTTTTCCGGAGGTCCACCTACAAGCCCTCTGTCCAAACAATTTTTCCGGAGGTCCACCTACAGGCCCTCTGTCCAAACAATTTTTCTGGAGGTCCACCTACAGGCCCTCTCTCCAAACAATTTTTCCGGAGGTCCACCTACAGGCCCTCTACCCAAACAATTTTCCCGGAGTTTCACCTACAGGCCCTCTCTCCAAACAATTTTTCCGGAGGTCCACCTACAGGCCCTCTGTCCAAACAATTTTTCCGGAGGTCCACCTACAGGCGCTCTGTCCAAACAATTTTTCCGGAGGTCCACCTACAGGCCCTCTGTCCAAACAATTTTTCCGGAGGTCCACCTACAGGCCCTCTGTCCAAACAATTTTTCCGGAGGTCCACCTACAGGCCCTCTCTCCAAACATTTTCTCCGGAGGTCCACCTACAGGCTCTCTCTCCAAACAATTTTTCCGGAGGTCCACCTTCAGGCCCTCTCTCCAATTCCAGTTTCCAGTTTTATTTGCGCAAACTGCGTAAATTATTATTTTTGGGATAGGTGTGAAAAATAATATTACCTGCGTATCTATATTGCCCAACATTGGATACGGTAGCAAGTAGAAGACCAAACACATGCTGCCAACAGGGTTCCGCAAATTCCTGGTCCACCCGCAAATTCCTGGTCCACAATGTCAAGGAGGTCGAGGTTCTGTTAATGAGCAACAAGTCCTTCTGTGCTGAAATCGCCGACAACATCTCCATCTAAGAACCTAAAGACCATTGTGGAGAGAACGGCAGAGCTCGCCATCAAAGTGACGAACCCCAACGCCAGACTGCGCAGAGAAGATAACAAATAAATATCTCTGGTTATTTTTGCTAAATAAAAGTTAAATAAACACAAAGAAAAATTGATCTGTTCCTGTGCCTGATCCACCCATGTTGAATCTGTCCCATCATGAGAAAGTCCCCCCAAGGAGTCCCCACTGTAACTTGCTTCCCATACAACTACCTCACCCCCCGACACCTGTGTCTCGCCATTGTCCACCACCTCCTCAGACAACACTGGTAAATCCCCACTGTCAACACACGGAAACAGCAAAAGGTCTTGCGAATTGGGGCAGAGAATGTTCTGGGCTAGCACATCAGGGAAGGGGTGACTATGGGGTTCCAGGGAGTACGTGACCACATGCAATATCCATTTAAAAGTCATGCCACACTTGATCGAGCTCATAATTGACAATTGTACCGGTTGATGCTAAATTTTTAAGTTGGGGTCCTGCGTCGTCATTCTAACTACATCCGGCTATTGTCACCACCACACACGCTAGCCCAGGGGGCACTCCTCTGGCTCTTCCAGCTCAACCTCCTTCCCCCCAGCCTGCCCCCCCACCTACAGGCCCTCTCTCCAGTTCCAGTTTCCAGTTTTATATGCGCAAACTGCATACATTTTTATTTTTGGGATAGGTGTGAAAAATAATATTACCTGCGTATCTATATTGCCCAACATTGGATACAGTAGCAACAAGAAGACCAAACACATGCTGCCCACAGGGTTCCGCAAATTCCTGGTCCACAATGTCAAGGAGGTCGAGGTTCTGTTGATGAGCAACAAGTCCTTCTGTGCTGAAATCGCCGACAACGTCTCCATCTAAGAACCTAAATACCATTGTGGAAAGAGCGGCTCAGCTCCCCATCAAAGTGACGAACCCCAACGCCAGACTGTGCAGAGAAGATAACAAATAAATATCTCTGGTTATTTTTGCTAAATAAAAGTTAAATAAACACAAAAAATATTGATCTGTTCCTGTGCCTGATCCACCCAAGTTGAATCTGTCCCATCATGAGAAAGTCCCCCCAAGGAGTCCCCACTGTAACTTGCTTCCCATACAACTACCTCACCCCCGACATCTGTGTCTCGCCATTGTCCACCACCTCCTCAGACAACACTGGTAAATCCCCACTGTCAGCACACGGAAACAGCAAAAGGTCTTGCGAATTGGGGCAGAGTATGTTCTGGGCTAGCAAATCAGGGAAGGGGTGACTATGGGGTTCCAGGGAGTACGTGACCACATGCAATATCCATTTAAAAGTCATGCCACACTTGATCAAGCTCATAATTGACAATTGTACCGGTTGATGCTAAATTTTTAAGTTGGGGTCCTGCGTCGTCATTCTAACTACATCCGGCTGTTGTCACCACCACACACGCTAGCCCAGGGGGCACTCCTCTGGCTCTTCCAGCTCAACCTCCTTCCCCCCAGCCTGCCCCCCCACCTACAGGCCCTCTCTCCAAACAATTTACGTCTTTGTCCTATCTTTCTCTCTCTCCAAACTATTTTTCCAGATAGCTGCCATATACGGTATTAAACTGAGTAGTATACATAGAAGACATACCACACTTGATCAATCTCATAATTTACGACTGTATTGGTTGATGCTAAATTTTTACGTTGGGATCCTGCGTCGTCATTCTAAATCCATCCGGCTGTTATCACCACCACACACGCTAGCCCAGGGGGCACTCCTCTGGCTCTTCCAGCGAAACCTCTTCCCCCCAGCCTGCCCCCCCACCTACAGGCCCTCTCTCCAAACAATTTACCCGGATAGGGGACGTATTAGATATTGTACTGATGTTTTTTTTTGGTTCTTCTTTTAATTGCCTCCTGACCTGTGATAGGCAGAGCATGGACACGTCCCCTTAGCTGCAGTGGGAAAGATACTCCCCTGGCCAGAGCAAGCTCTTTTTCCATTTTCCGTGGTCGAAAAATCCATGAAATATAAGGTCCCAAGATAGGGGACGTATACGGTATTAAACTGAGAAGAATCAATACCATACCGGTTGATGCAACAGTTTTTCAAAATCCATTCTGGCTGTTGTCACCACCACACACGCTAGCCCAGGGGGCACTCCTCTGGCTCTTCCAGCGAAACCTCCTTCCCCCCACCTACAGGCCCTCTCTCCAAACAATTTACCCGGATAGGGGACGTATTAGATATTGTACTGATGTTTTTTGTTTTTCTTCTTTTAATTGCCTCCTGACCTGTGATAGGCAGAGCATGGACACGTCCCCTTAGCTGCAATGGGAAAGACACTCCCTTGGCCAGAGCAAGCTCTTTTTCCGTTTTCCGTGGTCGAAAAATCCATGAAATATAGGGTCCCAAGATAGGGGACGTATACGGTATTAAACTGAGAAGAATCGATACCATACCGGTTGATGCTACAGTTTTTCAAAATCCATTCCGGCTGTTGTCACCACCACACACGTTAGCCCAGGGGGCACTCCTCTGGCTCTTCCAGCGAAACCTCCTTCCCCCCCACCTACAGGCCCTCTCTCCAAACAATTTACCCGGGTAGGGGACGTATTAGATATTGTACTGATTTTTTTTTAGATCTTCTTTTAATTGCCTCCTGCGATAGGCAGGAATCGAACCCGGGTCAACTGCTTGGGAAGCAGCTATGCTCACCACTTTACCACCAACAGCCACAGCAACTGATAAGAACAGATACTAAACTTGATGTCAGCTGCAGTGCCAGCATGAGCAGTGGTGTCACCTGCAGGTGGTGATGGACCTTCGTTGCACCTAGTTGGGTGCTTCCCTAACATGTGATGGGTATTTGCCTCACCTTTCTTGGTCTGGGTGAGCACAATTGCCATGAGGTTAACCACCAGGCTGTTGCCTGAGGATTTGGGGTAATGGTGGGATTAAGCAGCCTCAGAGGCATCCATGCATGCTGCCCCTGCTGTTTCCTGTCCATTTCCGTGGTGTTTCCATCATTTTCTGAGGTTTCCAGGTTTTCACCCAGCCTTCCCTAGGCAGAGTCTTGGTCCCCTGCAAAAATGCTCGAGTCTCCCATTGACTTCAATGGGGTTCGTTATTCGAAACGCGCACCCGAGCATCTGGAAAAATTCGACTCGAATAACGAGCACCCGAGCATTTTAGTACTCGCTCATCTCTATTCATGACAAATAGGTGAAAAAGGCAAATCTGTTCCAAACGTGGTTCCCTTTATTTTGCATATGTGGTAAATGTATTGTTGTCAGTTAGTATTCTGTTTCTTGTCCCCACAATCTAATTACAGTATATGGTATGGCCTTGAGAGGCTGATGGAGGCTGATGGACATAATAGGAAAATTAAAGGGAAAGATAGTTTGCTTGTATGGTGGCCAAATATTTCTGATTATAGCCTTCATTGTAGTAAACATTGGTAAATTTATAATATTATCAATCAGGATATATGCTCTGCATGCTATATACCTTCTTAGCAGAAACTATTATTGTTCTCATCTTCCAGTATGCTATAAACGTGTAGAAACCTCATCAGTCCTCAGAGAAAGGGGAAAATGAAGCTGTAGTTTCTCTCTTTCTCTGTGGAACAGAATTCTGTAATTGGGAAGGAGGAGCCGTAGGTAAGTAATGGTTAAAGAGTCCATAGTTATAAGAACAACTGTTAAACCTGGCTGTGCAAATCCTCAAAAAATTGTAATAACCCTTGCCCATAACTAATACCTGTAATGGATATATGAGTAATATAGGGGTGGAGGTGAACAAACCATCATTGGCATGAAAAAAGAAACTCAGTGCACCCGTGGTTCTGGGATTATTATTTTCAGCCTCTAGTATTTTGACAGCATCTAAAGAGCAGCAGAATGTATGGTACTACTATATAGTATGTAATAGTTCTGCAATGTTATTCAAATTCCAAACATTATAATTTAGACCCCAAGGTACATGTCCAATACCAGACCCCAATATTCATACCCAAGACTCCATAATACATTGCATACCAGACCCAATTTTCAGAAACCTGACCAAACCACAGACCAGATCCTAATATTCAGGAACTGGATCAGACATCATAATGTAAACACATCCAAAATTTGGAATCCACTTCACACCCATTTAAATACTCACTGGCATCCACCTCCCTTCCTCCAGCCAACAAAGTGACTGAAGGGGTCATGGACTCCCAACTTCTGTCTGTATTGAATATTCTGCAAACCAAATAAAGTACAAAAATGCAATAGTAATAGAAATATTCTGGTGCTAATGATACGCTTATTTAGTAAATTTGAGATTCTTGGCAAATATATTTTGTACAAAATTATTTGGGCCCGTCTGCCAAACGTCAAGGCGATCACTGTAAGACGGGAACCTAACATTAAATGCTACCTGTTATGTGCCAGAACGGCCACCATAAAATTCGGGGAGTGCAGGTTCCACATGCATGCTGGGTCCACTCTGCTTTTTATCATTTTTGGTTCCAAAAATGTCCTCCATTAAATCCAGTGAATGCAGGTACCAACATGCATGCTGAGCCCACTGTATACCTCACCTGGCGCCAGATGGCTACCACTGAATGCAATGAGAGTCCCACTCTATACCTCTCCTGGTGCCAAAAGGCTTCCAGTGAGTGCAGGGAGAGCAAACTACAGCTTTATACTTACACTAATTAAAATCAGCCTATGGGGCAGACAGGCTGGTCAGAAGTGCACGACTAAATGGAGTAGCCACACCTCCAGTACAAACTGCAAAGAAAAAGGGGGTCAGTCAGCACATTCCAGTGTTCAGGTGCACGCTGCCATGGCTAAATACACAAGGGAAAAAAATACAATGCAACAGCACTCTGCAAACCAAATAAAGTACAGAAATGCCATAGTAATAGAAATATTCTGGTGCTAATGCTACGCTTATTTAGTAAATTTGAGATTCTTGGCAAATATATTTTTTGGCCCGTCTGCCAAACGTCAGGGCGATCTCTGTAAGACGGGAACCTAACACTAAATGCTACCTGTTATGTGCCAGAATGGCCACCATAAAGTTCAGGGAGTGCAGGTTCCACATGCATGCTGGATCCACCCTGCTTTTTATCATTTTTGGTGCCCTTGTGTATTTAGCCATGGCATGTGCTGACTGACCCCCTTTTTCTTTGTATTGAATATTGCCAGACCACGGAAGCAAAATAATGTTTAATTTGTTTTAAACCATGTGATAACTTGAACCCATGTTGTTTTTATGCAGGCATTTAGCGATGTCATTTTAGAATGCTGGCCATAGTAAATACAGTTTTATTATAAGACCTATAGATTGAGCCTGTATGCATTGTAAAATGCTCTAGAAAACAAGTCTAGTTCTGATGCTTGTTGAACTCCCTGAATGTAATATTAAAATGCTAACACTCTTATCTTGCTTTGATTTCAATGGTAATCCGCCTGTTCCCTTAGATTTTCACTTGGCTTGTCAACCAACTCTTTTGATCTTCCTGCGTTACCCTTGAAAGCAATTGTATTTCTGTGTTATTTACTTTCATTGTTATTTAGAGATTGTCCCTTTATGTTCATCCATCAAAACATTAACTTAAAGTGGATTTTCAAACAGAATTTAGGAGTAATATTTCAAGGGAAGGTTTTAGTATAAAATAGAGAAGAAGCTTATTAAAGATCCATCTTATCTGGTGTTTTGTACCTAGAATAAATACAGGAGGAAACATTCACTGTTTTGTTCTAGGTTCTAAAACAAGGAATACTATAAGATGTTTGTAAGAACCTTCAACATAGGCAACCAGGATGAGTACTAAGGGTCCCATGGAGGGGTGTGGGAATCTTGCACTGGTCTCTCACAGTAATCACAGAACAGCTTCTTTAAAATAGATGACCTTGAACCAAACCAAAAATTCCATATTCAAAATTAGCCTTCACTTCTGATTCAGTAGTGATATTGATAGCCTCCAAATCCACTTCTAATTGTATGAGAAATGTTGCAGAGTGCGATTCAATTTTTCAAATAATTAAATTCAAGTCTGAAGCAGTGCTATACAAATCAGTAAATGAGAATAACAACACATAATGCTCTTAGTAACAGGAATATGCGAAGCAGCCCTACTTCCAAAAGAAAAAATAAATAAATGTCTCAAAGTGTACCTGAGTTTAAAAAAAAAAAAAAAAATAATGCATAATGCCTGTGCTTCTTTGTACAGACATAACTCTGATGGATCAGTCTTTTTCAGCTATATTATTCCTGTTTAAACTGTAAAGATAGATGCTTTTCACTCAGAATCAGGGGGTGTATCCCTTCTATGAAATCTGCCAGCTCTGTACTGCTGTGACATAATTTCCCTTACTTCACACTATGTTTCTTTTCAACTCCAGAGCTCACAGAACAGATAAGGAAGTGGAAATCACACTTTCAGAAAGGCAGGAGGCTCCTATGAATTCAGAAGTAGTGTAGAAATAGCTTCTTTTATTAGGCTTCCAGTCACAGCTGGTTCTGACACTCCCCCCCCCCTTTTCCTGTAGGCCATCTGTGAGCCTCTGTTACTAGGGACAGATCTTGCCCAACAACAGTCAGTGGACCGAAAAGTAGGTGGAAGTGCGACCCCTAGTGGCCATGATTTTATTGCTTTTTTCAGGTGGATGAAGGCATATTTATAAATGAAATTGTTTAAAAGTGAAATTTAACATAATAATCCACTGGAAAAGAAACATGCAAACCCAGTCCTCCTCTCAAAAGAAAAAAGACAATTAAAATAGCTTAACTGCCTGAGAGGCCTTGTTTTGGGTCAGAGAGCATAATATTTTTCCTTATGAAGAGTGTGTAAGTACATGTTTGGTGTATTGTAGGCTAGCCAATGCTCCTCTGAGTCTCTGGAAAAATATATCCAAATTAACACATCTTATATCTGCTAGCACCATTGAGGCTTAGTTCTCACATTAAATAAGCACAACTGAGGATCTTCTAGCACTAGTGACAGAGCAAAAATAATTTAGCCATTTCTTCTACGACAGATACAACATTTTAATTGATCCAGACATGAGCCAATAACTAAGACCAAAAACCTTACACTCCTGACAGTTCTACATAATCATACAATTCTATACTGTTCTGTGTTCACTCAATTGAGTCAAAGATGAACTATATGTTGCAGCTGTGAAACCTATGTTAAAGGGGTAAATAAAAGGGTAAAAATATTTAGTAAATTGCGCAGAATGTTTTCACCCTTAGGATACTGGAGGTTTTTTCGTTTTTGCATTTTCATTTTTCTTCCTTGAGCCATAACTTTTTTATATTTCCATTGACATAGCTGTAAGAGGGCTTATTTTTTACAGGATAAGTTGAATTTTCCAATGCCAGCTTTAATTATGGCATAAAATGTAGTGGAAGCTGGGTGGGTTGAAATTAGGAAAAAAATGCAATTCCTCCAAGATTTAATATAGGTTTTGTTCCCACAGCATTTTGTTTGCAGCAAAACTGACCCACGCCCTTCATTCTCTGAGTCAGTACAATTACAATGATACCCCATATGTATAGGTTTTTATGTCTAAATAGTGTAAAAATAAATTTAAACTTTGAATATATATATATATATATATATATATGTACTAGCAGAAAGACCCGGCTTCGCCTGGGTATATTTCATCTATTTATTTAATGTTTCTGTGTGTCGTTGCAGAGAGAAAGTCAATGCAGCTGACAGAAATTGATTTTTACCTTCATTTTTTCAATCCCTATTGGCTGCGGAGTGGGAGGGGGTGTGGTTTAATGGGACACGGGGGGGGGGGGGTTAAGTCCTTTATTTCAGGGTGGCCTGAATTATAGGTTAATGCCATGGTAATTTGAGGAATCACAATGGGTAGCAGTGGAAGAAAACATTGCTTTGCGCGGGTATATTTAATCTATTTCATTTAATGTTTCTGTGTGTCGTTGCAGAGAGAAAGTCATTCTCCCTCCCATCTCTGCAGCTGACAGATGTTGATTTTTACCTTCAATTGTTCAATCTCCATTGGCTGCGGAGTGGGAGGGGTCATGGCCTGACTGAGTCGGGGGCGTGACGTTGCAAGACCTGGGGCGGGGTTTTAAGTCCTTCTTTTGATGGTGGCCAGAATTACAGGTCGATGCCATGGTAATTTATGAGGACACGCCATGGGTAACAGTGGAAGAAAACATTGCTTTGCACGGGTATATTTAATCTGTTTCATTTAATGTTTCTGTATGTTGTTGCAGAAAGAATTCCAACTTCCCTCCTACCCCTGCAGCTGACAGAAGTTGATTTTTACCTTCATTTTTTCAATCCCAGTTGGCTGCGGAGTTGGAGGGGGCGTGGCCTGACAGAGTCGGAGCGTGGTTTCGCGAGATCTGGGGCGGGGGTCAGAGTGGCATGAATTACAGGTCGATGACATGGTAATTTATGGGGACCCGTAATGGGTAGCAGTGGAAAAAACATCTTTTATTGGTACTGAATGGTCGTAGTCTAAAATTAGTCAATTTCATCTACGATTTTTGTGTGTCGTTGCAGAGAGAAATTCACCCTCCCACCCCTGCAGCTGACAGAAGTTTATTTTTCCCTTCATTCTTTCAATCCCTGTTGACTGCGGAGTGGGAGGGGGCATGACCTGACAGAGTTGGGGGTGTGGCTTAGCAAAGCGCTTCGTGTAGGTGATTTAATCTATTTCATTTAATGTTTCTGTGTGTCGTTGCAGAATGGCTGCAGAGTGGGAGGGGGCGTGGTCTGACAGAGTTGGGGGCGTGACTTAGCAAGACGATTTGAACAGTTGTAGTCTATAATTAGTCTATTTTATCTAAATTTTTGTGTGTCGTTGCAGAGAGAAATTCATCCTCCCACCCCTGCAGCAAACAGAAGTTTATTTTTACCTTTATTTTTTCAATCCCCGTTGGCTGCGGAGTGGGAGGGGGCGTAACCTGACAGAGTCGGGGGCGTGGATTAGCAAGACGCTTCACATGGGTGTATTTAATCTATTTAATTTAATGTTTCTGTGTGTCGTTGCAGAAAGAAAGTCAATCTACCACCCATCCCTGCAGCTGACAGAAGTTGATTTTTACCTTTATTTTTTCAATCTCTGTTGGCTGCGGAGTGGGAGGGGGCGTGGCCTTACAGAGTCGGGGCGTGGTTTAGCAAAGCGCTTCGCATAGGTGCATTTAATCTATTTCATTTAATGTTTCTGTGTGTCGTTGCAGAATGGCTGTGGAGTGAGAGGGGGCGTGGCCTGACAGAGACGGGGCGTGGCTTAGCAAACGGCTTCAAACGGTTGTAGTCTATAATTAGTCTATTTCATCTAAAATTTGTGTGTGTCGTTGCAGAGAGAAATTCACCATCTCACCCCTGCAGCAAACAGAAGTTTATTTTTACCTTCATTTTTTCAATTCCCATTGGCTGCGGAGTGGGAGGGGGCGTGACCTGACAGAGTCGGGGGCGTGGATTAGCAAGACGCTTCGCATGGGTGGATTTAATCTATTTTATTTAATGTTTGTGTGTGTTGTTGCAGAAAGAAAGTCAACCTCCCACCCATCCCTGCAGCTGACAGAAGTTGATTTTTACCTTTATTTTTTCAATCTCTGTTGGCTGCGGAGTGAAAGGGGTGTGGCCTAACAGCGTTGGGGGTGTGGCTTAGTCAGACCTGGGGCGGGGTTTTAAGTACTTCTTTTAGGGTGGCCTGAATTAAAGGTCAATACCATGCTTATTTATGAGCCCACGCAATAGGAAGCAGTGGAGGAAAACATCTTTTATTACTACTGAACTGTAGTAATAGAAAAAAACATAAGTTATATTTATGGTAACCGGAATACCTTTAACAGTGTCAGTAAATAGAAATGGATGAAATCCTCAGCTGCTGACCTGGTTGTTATGGAAACCTGCCCTCTCTGTGTTTGCCTTTGCAGAGAATGGCAGTTGGAGTTTAAAACCAAAGCTCCCAGGCTAATATGGGCTAATGGAGATAATTTTTTGGGAATATCTCAGGAACGGTATGTCCTAGAGAGATGAGACCTGGTCTAAAACCTTCCCGGGCACCTGATGTACATGTGTGCCGAATTTGGTGAAAATCAGTCCAGTAGTTTGGTCGCGCATAGAGAACAGACAGACAGACAGACAGAAACTCATTTTTATATTATTAAGAGATATAAAAACAGCAGCAGCACAAGTCAATCAAGCAAGCGGGTGCAATCCCCCCAGGATTAGGAAAATATGCCCACTGGATATATAGGACAAAAGCGAGGCAGCACTTAAATAAAGTGAAAAAGTAGTGGACTCTTTATTCCCAGGATGCAACGTTTCGGCTTACTCCATGAAGCCTTTCTCAAGCAATGAATAACCAGTGTGCACAACACTTTAAATAGGCAAAGTGGGTGGGAGCATGCAAACATGTGATCAATTGGTCAAATCAATTAAATGGGTCATGTCAACTGTCAAATGCAAGTAAACAACAATATACATAAGGCCACATCAGCAGTGGCAAGAGCAGTACACGCATGTGTGAATATCACAATAATCAATATTGTTTAAACCTTATATGTGGCATAGTGAAAAAAGTGTAGCAAGTTACAATATACAAATGAATTAAAATATCAAAAACCAAAATTAAAATCACGACGTCCAAAAGTTGATGGATCATCACCTGGTGCGATCATATCCTCCGATCGGGGATTCACATAAACAAGATGAGTAGCAGTGGCGTCTGTGTCCGGCAGATGCGATGGTGTGTAGCAGGGCACCAGGTGACTCACGCGATCATGTGAAAAGATCATGTGAGCCGTGACGTCAGAGGTGCTCAGTCACAATAAGCGACGCCTCTCCGTCAACCATCAGTGCCCTTATCGTTCATTACATCCAAAGCGTACGCATATGTCCACGCATAACGTAAAAACATAGGCATGTGCCCACACACAGAGAAAAACGTACGCAAATGTCTGTGCACAGGATAGGAAACCCAAAAAGGTAATCAAAGGCTGCGAATACATTATATACAAATTGTAGTAACAGCAGACACAATTATAAAACAGGTTACACATACTGGATAATGGGGTGCTAGACCCCTATAGGTCCCATGTATATACAATGTGCAGTAGGCAAAGTACCCCCAATAGAGGTATCCCAAGGACCAGAGATCATCACATTGTGACAACCCCAGATCCATGGAGGCTCAGATGATCAAGGGTTAGCCCCTAATTTCCCCATGGTGCATAACCCAATCACATGTGGTTAGTGGTCGGCATCCCGTGCCGGTCGCCGACCACTACCACCAATAGGTCACCCGGAGCCCACATATATCATTCCTGAGGGCCCGCCTACAATTATATCAAATGACCAACTCCACCCCTATCCAGTCATAACCAGTTTATTAATACCGAAAAATCACCATAGTCCAATTCGCAAGCCATGTATCACATACATAAGTGTTTCCATACACCGCGCACAAACAAAAATTACGATACATAAACAAATACTCCATGAAGCCTTTGTCAAGCAATGAATAACCAGTGTGCACAACACTTTAAATAGGCAAAGTGGGTGGGAGCATGCAAACATGTGATCAATTGGTCAAATCAATTAGTGTGGTCATGTGAACTGTCAAATGCAAGTAAACAACAATATACATAAGGCCACATCAGCAGTGGCAAGAGCAGTACACGCATGTGTGAATATCACAATAATCAATATTGTTTAAACCTTATATGTGACATAGTGAAAAAAGTGTAGCAAGTTACAATATACAAATGAATTAAAATATCAAAAAACAAAATTAAAATCACGACGTCCAAAAGTTGTTGAATCATCACCTGGTGCGATCATATCATCAGATCGGGGATTCACATAAACAAGATGAGTAGCAGTGGTGTCTGTGTCCGGCAGATGCGATCGTGTGTAGCAGGGCATCTAGGGGTGGAGACCGGGAACTCTTACTCAAAAGGAAGGAACTAGAATGGATTCATAGGTTGGATACTTTGAGACCTAATGGACTTAATGTTGATTTTAACTTGGGAGTTTTCCTCTAGTTTTCTAGTTTTCCTCTAGTTTTCCTCTAATCCTCGCCAATCTTAATGGGGGGTTTTGACCAGTGTAATATAATCGTTTATACTTACCTTGCTTTTTCTCTTTGTATTATAGATCTTCGTGATCCTTCTGGTGCGGTCTATGATCATCGTGATGGGGAATCACTGGAGATTTGAATATTCATATGAGTATTTGTTTATGTATCGTAATTTTTGTTTGTGCGCGGTGTATGGAAACACTTATGTATGTGATGCATGGCTTGCGAATTGGACTATGGTAATTTTTCGGTATTAATAAACTGGTTATGACTGGATAGGGGTGGAGTTGGTCATTTGATATAATTGTAGGCGGGCCCTCAGGAATGGTATATGTGGGCTCCGGGTGACCTATTGGTGGTAGTGGTCGGCGACCGGCACGGGATGCGGACCACTAAACACATGTGATTGGGTTATGCACCATGGGGAAATGAGGGGCTAACCCTTGATCATCTGAGTCTCCATGGATCTGGGGTTGTCACAATGTGATGATCTCTGGTCCTTGGGATACTTCTATTGGGGTTACTTTGCCTACTGCACATTGTATATACATGGGACCTATAGGGGTCTAGCACCCCATTACCCAGTATATGTAACCTGTTTTATAATTGTGTCTGCTGTTACTACAATTTGTATATAATGTATTCGCAGCCTTTGATCACCTCTTTGGGTTTCCTATCCTGTGCGCAGACATTTGCGTACATTATTCTCTGTGTGTGGGCACATGCGTATGTTTTTATGTTATGAGTGGACATATGCGTACGCTTTGGATGTATTGAACGATAAGGGCACTGATGGTTGACGGAGAGGCGTCGCTTATTGTGACTGAGCACCTCTGATGTCGTGGCTCACATGATTTTTTCACATGATTGCGTGAGTCACCTGATGCCCTGCTACACACGATCGCATCTGCCGGACACAGACACCACTGCTACTCATCTTGTTTATGTGAATCCCCGATCAGATGATATGATCGCACCAGGTGATGATCCATCAACTTTTGGACGTCGTGATTTTAATTTTGGTTTTTGATATTTTAATTCATTTGTATATTGTAACTTGCTACACTTTTTTCACTATGCCACATATAAGGTTTAAACAATATTGATTATTGTGATATTCACACATGCGTGTACTGCTCTTGCCACTGCTGATGTGGCCTTATGTGTATTGTTGTTTTCTTGCATCTGACAGTTCACATGACCACACTATATGGTCACATAACTTGACCAATCGATCACATGTATGCATGCTCCTACCCACTTTGCCTATTTAAATTGTTGTGCACACTGGTTATTCCTTGTCTTGCATCCTGGGAATAAAGAGTCCACTACTTTTTCACTTTATTGGAATGCTGCATCGCTTTTGTCCTATATATATATATATATATATATATATATATACTAGCTGAAGGACCCGACTTCACCCGGGTATATTTAATTTATTTCATTTACTGTTTGTGTGTGTGTGTCATTAAAAGATATCAAGAGTGACCTCTACAGTGCCCGCCCCTTTAACACTGACCTCTACAGCGGCCTACCCCTTTTTCAGTGACCTCTACAGCAGCCCGCCCTTTTAACAGTAACCTCTACAGCAGCCCGCCCCTTTTAGAGTGATCTCTACAGCTGCCCGCCCCTTTAACTGTGACCTGTACAGCAGCCCGCCCCTTTAACACTGACCTCTACAGCATCCCCCCCTTTAACAGTGATCTCTACAGCAGCCTGCCCCTTTAACAGTGACCTCTACAGCTGCCCGCCCCTTTAACAGTGACCTCTACAGCAGCCCACCCCTTTAACAGTAACCTCTACAGCAGCCCGCCCCTTTAACAGTGACCTCTACAGCATCCTGCCCCTTTAACTGTGACCTCCACAGCAGCTAGAGTGGCCACTGTCTTTACCCCAGAAAGCCAGACCTCACTGGCCATTCCCCCAAACGTGAAACAGCGCCCCCAGTTCCCATGAAGACACACCACTAAACATAAGGCCACTCCCCCCTGGCTCACAGAGGAGAAGCTGTCTGAGTGTGAGCTACTGAAAGGGTGGACATCCCTGTGTCTGTCCAGGCACTGCGTCGGACGTTGAACAGGTAGCCAGAAAACTGGACTGTCCAGCCTAAAGCCGGACATCTGGCCACCCGAACATCATCCTGCCCCTAGGTCTTGTTTTAGTCTGGACAGTCTGGCTTTCAGACTCCCTATCCTCTGTCATGCGCAGGGCCTGGATGTACACAGGGATCTCCTTTTGAACAGCTCACTCTCAGCAGCAGCACTGTGCAGTCTGAGCAATGAGATGCAGGGAGAAAGTCACCCTCCCCCCACCCCTGCAGCTGAAAGAAAGTGATTTTTACCTATATTTTTAATCCCGGTCAAATGCTGCATGGAAGGGGCGTGGCCTGAGTCAGGGGCATGACTTAGTGGGATCTGGGGGTGGGGCTTTTAAGTCCTTCTTTTGACGGTGGCCTGAATTACAGGTCGATGCCATATTAATTTAGGAGGAAGGTGGGTAGCAGTGGAAGAATACATCTTTTATTACTACTGAACAGTAAATATATGAAATTTACATTATATGAGGTAATGATTGATGATGAATTAGTCTAAAACATAAGTTATATTTATTGTAACCGGAATACCCCTTTACCATTGTCATCCACAGTGCTCTGCCTTTTTAATGCAGACCTATAGCAGTGAACTGGCTAGGTTGTCATAGAAACCTGGTGTGTGCCTGTGAGCTTCTATTGGCTGATAAGGGTCATGTGACCGGGCTACTATTGGCTAATGCATTTTTTGGGAATATCTCAGGAATGGTACGTCCTGGAGAGCTGAAAACTGTTCTAAAACCTTCCCGGACACCTGATGTACATGTGTGCCAAATTTTGTGATTGTAGCTCCAGCGGTGCGGATTCCTTTAGCGGACATACACACACACAAATACACTCAGCTTTATATATTATATATATATATATATATATATATATATATATATATACAGTACAGACAAGCCTAAAATGTGGCAAAAGGTTGAAAAGTTCCAGAGGTCCGAATACTTTCGCAAGGCACTGTATATACAGTACAGACCAAAAGTTTGGACACACCTTCTCATTCAAAGAGCTTTCTGTATTTTCATGACTATGAAGATTGTAGATTCACACTGAATGCATCAAAACTATGAATTAACACATGTAGAATTATATACTTAACAAAAAAGTGTGAAAGAACTGAAAATATGTCTTATATTCTAGGTTCTTCAAAGTAGCCACCTTTTGCTTTGATTACTGCTTTGCACACTCTTGGCATTCTCTTGATGAGCTTAAAGAGGTAGCCACCTCAAATGGTATTCCAACAGTCTTGAAGGAGTTCCCAGAGATGATTAGCACTTGTTGCTCCTTTTTCCTTCACTCTGCGGTCCAGCTCACCCCAAACCATCTCGATTGGGTTCAGGTCTGGTGACTGTGGAGGCCAGGTCATCTGGCATAGCACCCCATCACTCTCCTTCTTGGTCAAATAGCCCTTAGGCCCCTTTCACATGAGCGGGAGACTCGCATGTCTCCCGCAACGCATCTACAGGGCTGGACTCTGCACGGACAGGGATCGCATAGTATTATATGCGATCCCAGTTGGTGCCGGAGTCCAGCCCTGTAGATGCGTTGCGGGAGACATGCGAGTCTCCCGCTCGTGTGAAAGGGGCCTTACACAGCCTGGAGGTGTGTTTGGGGTCATTGTCCTGTTGATAAATAAATGATGGTCCAACAAACCGGATGGAACAGCATGCCACTGCAAGATGCTGTGGTAGCCATGTTGGTTCAGTATGCCTTCAATTTTGAATAAATCCCCAACAGTGTCACCAGCAAAGCACTCCCACACCATCACACCTCCTCCTCCATGCTTCACGGTGGGAAACAAGCATGTAGAGTCCATCCGTTCACCTTTTCTGCGTCGCACAAAGACACAGTGGTTGGAACCAAAGATCTCAAATTTGGACTCATCAGACCAAAGCACAGATTTACACTGGTCTAATGTCCATTCCTTGTGTTCTTTAGCCCAAACAAGTCTCTTCTGCTTGTTGCCTGTCCTTAGCAGTGGTTTCCTAGCAGCTCTTTTACCATGAAGGCCTGCTGCACACAGTCTCCTCTTAACAGTTGTTGTAGAGATGTGTCGGCTGCTAGAACTCTGTGTGGCATTGACCTGGTCTCTAATCTGAGCTGCTGTTAACCTGCGATTTCTAAGGCTGGTGACTCGGATGAACTTATCCTCCGCAGCAGAGGTGACTCTTGGTCTTCCTTTCCTGGGGCGGTCCTCATGTGAGCCAGTTTTTTTGAGTGATGGCCACTCGTTTTTCTTTACTTAGCTGCTTTTTTCTTGCCATAATACAAATTCTAACAGTCTATTCAGTAGGACTATCAGCTGTGTATCCACCTGACTTCTGCCCAACACAACTCATGGTCTCAACCCCATTTATAAGGCAAGAAATACCACTTATTAAACCTGACAGGGCACACCTGTGAAGTGAAAACCATTTCAGGTGACTACCTCTTGAATCTCATCAAGAGAATGCCAAGAGTGTGCAAAGCAGTAATCAAAGCAAAAGGTGGCTACTTTGAAGAACCTAGAATATAAGACATATTTTCAGTTCTTTCACACTTTTTTGTTAAGTATATAATTCCACATGTGTTAATTCATAGTTTTGATGCCTTCAGTGTGAATTTACAATTTTCATAGTCATGAAAATACAGAAAAGTCTTTGAATGACAAGGTGTGTCCAAACTTTTGGTCTGTACTGTATATACAGTGCCTTGCGAAAGTATTCGGATCTCTGGAACTTTTCAACCTTTTGCCACATTTCAGGCTTCAAACAAAAAGATATAACATTTTAAATTTTTGGTGAAGAATCAACAACAAGTGGGTCACAATTGTGAAGTGGAACGAAATTTATTGGATCATTTAAACCATTTTTTTTGTAATAATAAAACTGAAAAGTGGGGCGTGCAAAATTATTCGGCCCATTTACTTTCAGTTCAGAAAACTCACTCCAGAAGTTCATTGAGGATCTCTGAATGATCCAATGTTGTCCTAAATGACTGATGAAGATAAATAGAATCCACCTGTGTGTAATCAAGTCTCCGTATAAATGCACCTGCTCTGTGATAGTCTCAGAGTTCTGTTTAAAGCACAGAGAACATCATGAAGACCAAGGAACACACCAGGCAGGTCCGTGATACTGTTGTGGAGAAGTTTAAAGCCGGATTTTGATACCAAAAGATTTCCCAAGCTTTAAACATCCCAAGGAACACTGTGCAAGTGATCATATTGAAATGGAAAGAGTATCAGACCACTGCAAATCTACCAAGATCCAGCCATCCCTCTAAACTTTCATCTCAAACAAGGAGAAGTCTGATCAGAGATGCAGCCAAGAGGCCCATCACTCTGGATGAACTGCAGAGATCTACAGCTGAGGTGGGAGAGTCTGTCCATAGGACAACAATCAGTCGAACACTTCACAAATCTGTCCTTTCTGGAAGAGTGGCAAGAAGACAGCCATTTCTCAAAGATATCCATAAAAAGTCTTGTTTACAGTTTGCCACAAGCCACCTGGGAGACACACTATACAAGTGGTGCTATGGTCAGATGAAACTAAAATCCAAGAAGAATGGGCAAGAATTTAGTCTCTAGATGTGCAAAACTGATAGAGACATACCCCAAGCGACTTGCAGCTGTAATCACAGCCAAAGGTGGCGCAACAAAGTATTAATGCAAGGGGGCCGAATAATTTTGCACGCCCCACTTTTCAGTTTTATTATTACAAAAAAGTTTAAATGATCCAATAAATTTCGTTCCACTTCACAATTGTGACCCACTTGCTGTTGATTCTTCACCAAAAGAAGCCTGAAATGTGGCAAAAGGTTGAAAAGCTCCAGAGGTCCGAATACTTTCGCAAGGCACTGTATATATTTTATTTATTTTTATTTTTTTTAAATCAACATAGTCTGACCCCCATTTTTATAGTTATATATACCAAGCTGTTGGGAAAGGAGAGGGGGGGCTGTAGTTTTTATTGATAAAATTGTGATAAAGAGTGTGTGTGACTTTTTGTTCAAATTTTATTACATTTTTTGGGGGGTAAGAGAAGCAATGAAAAAATGGCCATTTGGCCATTTTCACCCTTTTTTCTGTTATGCCATTCACCGTATTGGAAAAATATATTTATATTTTAATAGTACAGGCATTTTCAGTCGCGGTGATACCCATGATGTTTATATTTTTTCTATTTAGTTTTTTTTATTATAAGGAAAGGAAGGTGATTTAAACTTTTATATTTTACATTTTTTATATATTTTTTAACATTTTTTTAAACACTTTTGTAATGATTTTGAAGTTAATATATGAGGCTATAAAATCAGTTTTTTAATTTTCCATTTTGAACAATCAGGGATTTTAAAAATGAGTTTATTACTGTATATTGCTCATTTCTTATGTTGGCCTACCATCTAATGTCCAAAATAAAAATTGCAGCATGAATGCTG
>ONZH01006709.1:0-11593 GCA_900303285.1 Rhinella marina
TCCACATCTCATCACTCCCAAAACCGTTCAGTCACTGAAGATCACTCACTTCTACACTCCGGTATCATCACTAAAAAAGAAAAGATCAATTCTAGAGCTAGGGGATTTAGAGCCAGGGGATGTAGAGGAGGAAAAAAAAAAAAGAACCACTCAAGCAAAAAGTCCAAACCAAAACAATAGACAAGCCATTAACAGGTGAATTGAAAGAAAGAGATTTTGGCATTTTTAACTTATCAAAATATTCGCTCACACTCAGTGAGATGAAACTTTTAAAGAAAGGTTTATCATTTTGTCCCTCCAAAGGTCCTGATATGTTTGAATTATTCATTGACCTTAATCAATTTATTCGAAAACTCACTTTACGTAGACATTTTACCATCAAGGATCTGCAAAAAACAAATCAGACTCATTTCCCTACTAACAGTCCTCTTCCTCCCACTAAGGTTCTACCGGACCAGGACCAGAAGTTTCTGTCAAATCCATCTGTTAGAGACCCAATTCCATCAAATGTCAAAATTAAATCCACCTTCTATCCCTTGGATAGCAAAGGTTCTCATATAGATACCTTTATAATATGGTCTTAACAGACCTAAAAGAAGCATTTATGACGGACACAAGTAGAAGGGAAAAGAACAATCTTAATTTAGAACTAAATGTAGCCCTTAAAAATCTTATGAAAAATAAAGATATCATTATTAAAAGTGCGGACAAGGGTGGTGGCATTGTTATCATGGACCATAGTTACTACCGAAAAGAGTCCCTTCGTATTCTGTCTGACCAGGAATACTATGAATTATTGAAGCACGACCCTAGTAATGACTTCAAGAAGGAATTAGCTATCCTTATAGATGAAGGTTTCACCAGGGGGGTTATAAATAAAAAAGAAAAATTTTTTCTTAAAACTATGCATCCATCTACTGCCAGATTTTATTTTCTACCCAAAGTTCATAAGTCCATCACTAATCCCCCAGGTAGACCTATCATATCGGGCATAGGTTCTTTAACCACAAATCTTTCTGAGTATATCGATGGCATTCTTCAAAAATATGTGATAGAATTACCCTCGTATCTCCGGGACTCATCCCATTTAATTAAAATTTTGCAATCATTCCAATGGAAGGAGACCTACAGATGGGCTACATTAGATGTTTCCTCACTATATAGTAACATCAGACATGAATTAGGTCTTTTAGCAATAGAAGATACACTACTCAGGGACACTAACATGCCCACTGCTCAAAGATCATTTGTATTAAAAGCAATTGAATTCATCCTTGAACACAATTACTTTTCATTTGATAGTAAGATCTATTTACAAAAAAAGGGAACGGCGATGGGAACTAAATTTGCACCATCCTATGCCAACCTATTCATGGGGGCTTTCGAGAAGGAAATGGGATTTTTACTACACCCCAATATTAAATTTTATAAAGATATATAGATGATCTCATTTTAATATGGGACGGAGAGATAGAGGAATTAACCTCATTTGTAAAGGAGACTAACACCAACAGTTGGAACATTACACTTACCCTAGAACATGATAACACCAAAGCAATCTTTTTGGATCTACATCTATATATAACGAACAATCTCATTTCCACTAAAACTCATTTTAAAAATGTGGACACTAATAGCTTTCTCGACTATAGGAGTTGCCATCATCGGAGATGGAAGAACAACATCCCCCTATAGTCAGATGAGGCGTATTAGAAGGAATTGTTCTGATGATAACCATATGCACAAACAAATTGAGATATTAAGGAAAAGGTTCATTGACAAAGGTTATCCCTCAGCAATACTGAAAGAATCGATCAAAAGAGTTTCTAGGGAAACCCAAAAAAGAAAGCCTGGAAAGCAAAAAAAGTAAAAATCCAAAAACCATCTCTCCTGAACCGTCCATGCTTAATCTTATTACACGTTATAATAATAAACATAAAGAAATAAGAAATATTCTAACAAGACATTGGGAAATTTTGAAGAAAGACCCAATCATTGGGAAAAATCTCCCGAAGGCACCGAATATCACTTACCGTAGGGCTCAAACCCTAAAAAATCTGTTGGCACCTTCATGTCCAAAACTCGATCAATCTCATGAGAAACAAATGAAATTGACGAAGAGTACTAATGTAAAACCTAGGGGCTCCTACAAATGTAAAATAAAAAGGTGCAAATGTTGTGATATGATTTCAGATGGGATGAGAGAATTTCGGACACCCACATCTGAAAATCTAATTCCCATCAAACACAGTATCAATTGTAGTACTTCTAATGTGATATATTTATTGGAATGCCCCTGCAAATTATACTATGTGGGCCGTACCACTCAAACACTACGTGAACGTATGAACGAACACAGATCAAATATCAAAAGAAAAGTTGGTACCCATAGTATATCTAGACATTTTGCCAACTATCATGAGGGGGACCCTACACTACTCAAAGTAATCCCTATTGAATGGGTACCCCACTCCTATCAAGCACTCTGCAGGAAAGAGATGTTTTATATTTATCAGCTTAATACATTGGTACCCTTTGGGCTTAACGAATCACTGGAATATGTTAATTATTAAATGTAGCTATTAAATGTAATGATTAATACATATACTAAAGAATGAATAGCTATGCATAACTATTGAACCTCTAACTGTTGGTACCAATACACCAAGAATACACCCAGAAAAACCCTCTGTACTTGTATTTATATATTAGTTGGACCTATTTAACTATATATTATTAATATTATTTAGACCAATTTCAATGTGCATATTTTCAGAATAGTGGTTTCAATATGATACCTATTATTATTACTGTTAATATTATTATTCTTTTATTTTTATGAATAATTGTATAAAATAACCCTAGGATATTTTTAATAATATTTTTAATACGTTCGTTAATTTTGTGTACATATATATATACGTTTATATATATATATATGTATATATATATATATATTCTCACATATCTAGTCACAATCACTAATTAGATATATCCATTAATCCATTGGCTTATACATTTCTAGATATCTATATATTTTAAAAGAGACTGTAAAAGAGCTATTAAGATCGGGATTATTGTGCGTCTCATTGTAGAACGCAATCCCGGAATTAGATAGACCATGATGAAGGTGCGTTCCAAGTTGACACGCATTCGTAGTAAGTTATAAGTCCGCCCCTTCCCTGACATCACGTGACTAGACTGAACTTCATCACCATGCGTTCCACTGTGGAACGCAGGATGCGAATGAACAGGAACTTCCGGGACTCGTATTTCCCGCCAGTTTCTTTCGGCGTCCACGTGTCAATTACCACCACCTCCTATTATAAATACGTGAGTAACTTGGCATATACATGTTTGTTTGTGTTTTTATTGGACTGCTCCTGAGGAAGGGTGGTTTTATTCACCCGAAACGCGTTGAGCTTATTGATACACCTATAGCCTGTGATGAATCTACATTTTATGAAATAAAAGGATCGATAAGAAGCCTTGGGTCTTGTGCTGCCATCTATCCGGTAAACATCTTGTACGCCATCCTGGCCGGGGGGTTCTTCGTCACGGGTGTTATGTGCTTATCCTTGTGACTACCCCCCGTGTGAAGTGAGTCGATATTTTATGATAATTCATTTTCTTTTTATCTTCATTATTTTTAATCATTACTCTCTCAAAAATTAACCACGTTTTATTTGTTTTGATATTTATTTCCTTTGTTGGGACATAATTTTATACATTTTAATATATATATTCATTTAGATGTATACATTTTTTTATTAAGTTGAGACTGGCGCTCTTTTGAAAAATTCCCTAGGTGGGAGACACCATCTAGTTCTCCAACTTATACATATTGATATTCATGCTATGCTGCCTTTCCCGTGACCCTCATGTTATACCTATATTAGCCAACACTGATTACTGGTTGTTCACCCTTCTCAAACCCCGCTACAAAGAGAACTTCTCATCTCTCATTCCTGTGGTGGAGAGGACAAGTAAAATGTTGCAATACCAGAAGGCACTTGTCGAAAAATTGCTCCAAAAATTTCCATCTGACAACGCTGGCGGCAGAGTACGTAGTTCCTTGGCCAGGCAGGGAGACACGCGCCACACCAAATAAGTGTTTAGACGGTCAGCTCACCAGCTGGCCCTGCACCATAATTTTTTAGACGGTCAGCTCACCAGCAGGCCCTCAACCATAATGTTTTAGACGGTCAGCTCACCAGCTGGCCCTCAACCATAATCTTTTATATGGTCAGCTAAGCGGCATGTCACCCATAATTTTTTATACAGTCAGCTAAGCGGCATGTCACCCATAATGTTTAAGACAGTCAGCTCACCAGCAGGCCCAGAACCATAATATTTTAGACGGTCAGCTTACCAGCAGGCCCTCAACCATAATGTTTTAGATGGTCAGCTCACCAGCTGGCCCTCAACCATAATGTTTTAGATGGTCAGCTAAGCGGCATGTCACCCATAATGTTTTAGACGGTAAGCTCAGCAGCATGTCACCCATAATTTTTTATACGGTCAGCTAAGCAGCATGTCACCCATAATGTTTAAGACTGTCAGCTCACCAGCAGGCCCAGAACCATAATATTTTAGACAGTCAGCTCACCAGCAGGCCCTCAACCATAATATTTTAGCCGGTCAGCTCACCAGCAGGCCCAGAACCATAATATTTTAGACGGTCAGCTCACTAGCAGGCCCTCAACGCTAATGTTTTAGACGGTCAGCTAAGCAGCATGTCACCCATAATGTTTTAGACGGTCAGCTCAGCAGCACGTCACCCCTATTGTTTTTGAGTGTCAGCAGCAGCCCATCAATCATAATTTTTCAAAGGTGTGTCTGATGCCCTCCTTTATGTGTAATAAAGGGGGTATTGGAGTGCATGTTTCTTGTAATTTTTGGCAGCCCTATCACTTTGTGCATAGGCTTTATGAGTGTAGGAGTCCCACGGTATGAACAATTGTACCACAATGTGAATGAGGCCCTCCTTTATGTCATATACCGGTTGAATTGGAGTGCCTCTTCCTTGTAATTTTTGGCAGCACTTGCGCGCTTTACGTACAAGTAAACATATTTTTCCTAACAATATTTCCTCTAAAATCGATGATATCTTCTGTTTTTGAGGGTATTATTGTCATTCCGTAAAAGTGGCATAATAGTCGGCCATCATCGTTAATAGCAGGGACTTCGGTGTCCAAGATGCATCCAGACATCCTCCCCATGCTGTTCCCTAACCATTTCTGTGGTGTTTCAACCATTTTATCACGTTTCCCTATGAACCAGACACCCTCCCCTCCGCAGAGCATGGGGTGTCCGGTCTTCTCCCATTGACTTCCATTATACTTGGGTGCTCGGCCAAGCACTCGAGCACCACCTAGTGCTCGATCATCACTACTGTGGAGTATACTGCACGCCAAACCATAGCTCCTGTTACAGGATGTTCTCTCGCTGCGGCTGGCAGCGCATGCGCTATGAGGTATACTGCACCCCAAACCTGTAGAGGTATTAGTTCGGCTCCAGTTAGCTTTACTTTCAGTTATTACTTTTCCTTATCGTTCCGGAACATTTATTGGTATAATTGATCAGGTAGTCATGTCCACGCTCTGACTAGACGCATTTTGGAACCTCTCGTTCCTTTCTCAGTAGCCTCTACTAATGAAACGCTATAATAGGTGTAACACACCAGTGTGGGCCCTGCTGATGTGATTTATTTGGGACCGAGATTGTCACTATATTATTGCAATTATAGCTTACGGTGGATCCACCACTACTAGTGGTTACATTTTAGTAATTGATATTTTGTTTTATTTCATATTATATTTTAATGGGGGACATATGATTGATTCAAAGTGTTATTTATCAGAGTATGCCTATTTGAGTCTGTTTTATATTAAATGTGACACATTAATTAGAACTACTGTTGTGCAGTGGAATTGAGAGCGGCCCTTCATGGTATATTGTACTGTACTAAATATGCCCTTGTTCACATTTGGGAAAACATGGATCTTCAGGCTACCTCTATATAACCCCCATCCACTGTTGTATCAGCAACCCATCCAAAATCTGAGTGGAATTGCTTAAGGAAAATGCGATGTTCATAAATCTTAGCCTGATATTTCTAAACATTCTGCTAATAATTGGTTAGTAGAGATGAGCGAGTAGTGTTCGATCGAACCGGTATTCGATCGAATACTACGCTATTCGGCATACTCGATTTCAATCGAGTATAACGGCGATGGCGCACTTAGAATTCGTTTCCCCTCCCACCTTCCCTGGCGCTCTTTTTCCACCAATCAACATGCAGGGGGGGTATGACAGGCACGCTGAGCACGCTGGCAGCGCGAAAACAGCGTCTACATGGATTGGCTGGAAAAACCATGTGACCTCGAATATTAAAAACTCAGCTCTTCCTGCTCGTACGCATATGCTGCGTGAACTTAGTCAGGGACAGAGGCTGGAGAAGGGACAGACAGGTTTTAGCAGTTGGACAGGCAGGAGCGTGATTAAAAGCCCTTATCAGGGCTACTATAGTGCACTACAGTGATAGCTTTACTACAAGATACACTTTACAGAGAACGGCTGCCGTATTCAGGGATAGCTGCTGGAGTAGGGACAGAGAGAGGCATTAGTGGTGTATTAGGTGCTCTGCTACATACCAAACTATATTTGGCACTACTGTTCAGCGTTCTTTTTGGCTGAAAAACCCTGTTATATAACTAGTGTGTATATGCACCATCTGATCTGGCAGTATACGGCTGTGAATTTTATTTTATTTTTTTAAATACAGTTTATTTGGCTCTAGTGTTCTGGGTTCTGTGTGCCTGCAATACCCTTTTTGTATACCAGGTGTAAATACCCACCGTCTGTTCAGTTAGTAAACGGCTGTGTACCTTGAAATATACAATATCTAGGCCATTTAATAGGCCACTGTACTGTGCGTTCTCTTGCTAAATTATCTCACATACCTGGTGTAAATACCCACCGTCTGTTCAGTTACTACACGGCTGTGTACCTTGAAATATACAATATCTAGGCATTTTAATAGGCCACTGTACTGTGCGTTCTCTTGCTAAATTATCTCACATACCTGGTGTAAATACCCACCGTCTGTTCAGTTACTACACGGCTGTGTACCTTGAAATATACAATATCTAGGCATTTTAATAGGCCACTGTACTGTGCGTTCTCTTGCTAAATTATCTCACATACCTGGTGTAAATACCCACCGTCTGTTCAGTTACTACACGGCTGTGTACCTTGAAATATACAATATCTAGGCATTTTAATAGGCCACTGTACTGTGCGTTCTCTTGCTAAATTATCTCACATACCTGGTGTAAATACCCACCGTCTGTTCTGTTACTACACGGCTGTGTACCTTGAAATATACAATATCTAGGCATTTTAATAGGCCACTGTACTGTGCGTTCTCTTGCTAAATTATCTCACATACCTGGTGTAAATACCCACCGTCTGTTCTGTTACTACACGGCTGTGTACCTTGAAATATACAATATCTAGGCATTTTAATAGGCCACTGTACTGTGCGTTCTCTTGCTAAATTATCTCACATACCTGGTGTAAATACCCACCGTCTGTTCTGTTACTACACGGCTGTGTACCTTGAAATATACAATATCTAGGCATTTTAATAGGCCACTGTACTGTGCGTTCTCTTGCTAAATTATCTCACATACCTGGTGTAAATACCCACCGTCTGTTCTGTTACTACACGGCTGTGTACCTTGAAATATACAATATCTAGGCCATTTTAATAGGCCACTGTACTGTGCGTTCTCTTGCTAAATTATCTCACATACCTGGTGTAAATACCCACCGTCTGTTCTGTTACTACACGGCTGTGTACCTTGAAATATACAATATCTAGGCCATTTTAATAGGCCACTGTACTGTGCGTTCTCTTGCTAAATTATCTCACATACCTGGTGTAAATACCCACCGTCTGTTCAGTTACTACACGGCTGTGTACCTTGAAATATACAATATCTAGGCAATTTTAATAGGCCACTGTACTGTGCGTTCTCTTGCTAAATTATCTCACATACCTGGTGTAAATACCCACCGTCTGTTCTGTTACTACACGGCTGTGTACCTTGAAATATACAATATCTAGGCATTTTAATAGGCCACTGTACTGTGCGTTCTCTTGCTAAATTATCTCACATACCTGGTGTAAATACCCACCGTCTGTTCAGTTACTACACGGCTGTGTACCTTGAAATATACAATATCTAGGCATTTTAATAGGCCACTGTACTGTGCGTTCTCTTGCTAAATTATCTCACATACCTGGTGTAAATACCCACCGTCTGTTCTGTTACTACACGGCTGTGTACCTTGAAATATACAATATCTAGGCATTTTAATAGGCCACTGTACTGTGCGTTCTCTTGCTAAATTATCTCACATACCTGGTGTAAATACCCACCGTCTGTTCAGTTACTACACGGCTGTGTACCTTGAAATATACAATATCTAGGCATTTTAATAGGCCACTGTACTGTGCGTTCTCTTGCTAAATTATCTCACATACCTGGTGTAAATACCCACCGTCTGTTCTGTTACTACACGGCTGTGTACCTTGAAATATACAATATCTAGGCCATTTAATAGGCCACTGTACTGTGCGTTCTCTTGCTAAATTATCTCACATACCTGGTGTAAATACCCACCGTCTGTTCTGTTACTACACGGCTGTGTACCTTGAAATATACAATATCTAGGCATTTTAATAGGCCACTGTACTGTGCGTTCTCTTGCTAAATTATCTCACATACCTGGTGTAAATACCCACCGTCTGTTCTGTTACTACACGGCTGTGTACCTTGAAATATACAATATCTAGGCATTTTAATAGGCCACTGTACTGTGCGTTCTCTTGCTAAATTATCTCACATACCTGGTGTAAATACCCACCGTCTGTTCTGTTACTACACGGCTGTGTACCTTGAAATATACAATATCTAGGCATTTTAATAGGCCACTGTACTGTGCGTTCTCTTGCTAAATTATCTCACATACCTGGTGTAAATACCCACCGTCTGTTCAGTTACTACACGGCTGTGTACCTTGAAATATACAATATCTAGGCCATTTTAATAGGCCACTGTACTGTGCGTTCTCTTGCTAAATTATCTCACATACCTGGTGTAAATACCCACCGTCTGTTCTGTTACTACACGGCTGTGTACCTTGAAATATACAATATCTAGGCCATTTAATAGGCCACTGTACTGTGCGTTCTCTTGTTAAATTATCTCACATACCTGGTGTAAATACCCACCGTCTGTTCAGTTACTACACGGCTGTGTACCTTGAAATATACAATATCTAGGCCATTTTAATAGGCCACTGTACTGTGCGTTCTCTTGCTAAATTATCTCACATACCTGGTGTAAATACCCACCGTCTGTTCAGTTACTACACGGCTGTGTACTTGAAATATACAATATCTAGGCATTTTAATAGGCCACTGTACTGTGCGTTCTCTTGCTAAATTATCTCACATACCTGGTGTAAATACCCACCGTCTGTTCAGTTACTACACGGCTGTGTACTTGAAATATACAATATCTAGGCATTTTAATAGGCCACTGTACTGTGCGTTCTCTTGCTAAATTATCTCACATACCTGGTGTAAATACCCACCGTCTGTTCAGTTACTACACGGCTGTGTAACTTTGAAATATACAATATCCATTTATACTGTACTGTCTTTTTGCTAATTATCTCATACTGGTATACCCCGTTTCAGTTACTACACGGCTGTGTACCTTGAAATATACAATATCTAGGCATTTTAATAGGCCACTGTACTGTGCGTTCTCTTGCTAAATTATCTCACATACCTGGTGTAAATACCCACCGTCTGTTCAGTTACTTACAGAAATACATATCGGCATTAATGGTGTACTGTGCGTTCTCTTGCTAATTATTCAAACCGGTAATACACCGCTGTCATCTACAGGCCATTTTAATAGGCCACTGTACTGTGCGTTCTCTTGCTAAATTATCTCACATACCTGGTGTAAATACCCACCGTCTGTTCAGTTACTACACGGCTGTGTACCTTGAAATATACAATATCTAGGCCATTTTAATAGGCCACTGTACTGTGCGTTCTCTTGCTAAATTATCTCACATCCTGGTGTAAATACCCACCGTCTGTTCAGTTACTACACGGCTGTGTACTTTGAAATATACAATATCTAGGCATTTAAATAGGCCACTGTACTGTGCGTTCTCTGCTAAATTATCTCACATACCTGGTGTAAATACCCACCGTCTGTTCAGTTACTACACGGCTGTGTACTTTGAAATATACAATATCTAGGCATTTTAATAGGCCACTGTACTGTGCGTTCTCTTGTTAAATTATCTCACATACCTGGTGTAAATACCCACCGTCTGTTCTGTTACTACACGGCTGTGTACTTTGAAATATACAATATCTAGGCCATTTAATAGGCCACTGTACTGTGCGTTCTCTTGTTAAATTATCTCACATACCTGGTGTAAATACCCACCGTCTGTTCAGTTACTACACGGCTGTGTACTTTGAAATATACAATATCTAGGCCATTTAATAGGCCACTGTACTGTGCGTTCTCTTGCTAAATTATCTCACATACCTGGTGTAAATACCCACCGTCTGTTCAGTTACTACACGGCTGTGTACCTTGAAATATACAATATCTAGGCATTTTAATAGGCCACTGTACTGTGCGTTTCTCTTGTTAAATTATCTCACATACCTGGTGTAAATACCCACCGTCTGTTCTGTTACTACACGGCTGTGTACTTGAAATATACAATATCTAGGCATTTTAATAGGCCACTGTACTGTGCGTTCTCTTGTTAAATTATCTCACATACCTGGTGTAAATACCCACCGTCTGTTCTGTTACTACACGGCTGTGTACTTGAAATATACAATATCTAGGCATTTTAATAGGCCACTGTACTGTGCGTTCTCTTGCTAAATTATCTCACATACCTGGTGTAAATACCCACCGTCTGTTCAGTTACTACACGGCTGTGTACTTTGAAATATACAATATCTAGGCCATTTAATAGGCCACTGTACTGTGCGTTCTCTTGCTAAATTATCTCACATACCTGGTGTAAATACCACCGTCTGTTCAGTTATACACGGCTGTGTACCTTGAAATATACAATTTAGGCATTTTAATAGGCCACTGTACTGTGCGTTCTCTTGCTAAATTATCTCACATACTGTGTAAATACCACGTCTGTTCTGTTACTACACGGCTGTGTACCTTGAAATATACAATATCTAGGCATTTAATAGGCCACTGTACTGTGCGTTCTCTTGTAATTATCTCACATACCTGGTGTAAATACCCACGTCTGTTCTTTACTACACGGCTGTGTACCTTGAAATATACAATATCTAGGCCATTTAATAGCCACTGTACTGTGCGTTCTCTTGTAAATTATCTCACATACCTGGTGTAAATACCCAGTCTGTTCTGTTACTACACGGCTGTGTACTTGAAATATACAATATCTAGGCATTTAATAGCCACTGTACTGTGCGTTCTCTTGTTAA
>ONZH01006710.1:0-17644 GCA_900303285.1 Rhinella marina
TCCCTGATGGGATGGATAACTGCCTGCTGTATTTACAGATATATTTGATGCCTACCTCGGCCAGATAGCGAGTACAAGGCAGCAGCAGCAGGGTAGGTAACTCCTCCTCTGCCGATGCGGGATTGGCAGGCTGCATAGGCTGGGTCCGGGTAGGGGTGTGGCTTCATCTATGTAAGTAGCGGCGCGACGGGCCGCGGTCACGGCCATTACAGCGCCGCGTGCTACCAGGCTGCACTCCCGATATCAGTGGTGTGCTGCCGCTGTGTGTTTGTTACAGTATGAATGGGCACCTGATGATAAGCACAATAAGATGCTAAGAGAAACGCGTTGAGCCAGTAATACTAGGTAGCTATAGATAGACACAAGTAGCGCAGGAGAGACTGATACAGCATAAAACGTGGTGCTGGTCCTCTATATCTGATTTGGCATAGTGGCAGTTGGTGCTGTATGGGTACACTACTCAGGCAGCGCTTCTAGCCACTGTAATAGCCCAAGTCCGATATTGGCTACTGTGTAGTCTACGTGCATATTAAATAGGGATACACTTAGGAGGATAATGGATTTGCTGGAATAAATGTTATAGCAGCAACACCTCCATACAGTGATCCTGATTTAGTAGATCCATAACCATCGGGTGTGACGTGTATATATTGGTGTACACACCAAGTATGGGATATAGGATCTAGCCTGAATAGGTATTTAGCTACTACTTTTAAGGGATATTTAATAAAGGTTCTTTTAACGTGATCCACTCAGGCAGTAAATAGAAATTTATTTTGGACACGGTAACAATTGTTTTTGTAGTTAATTGATTATTACTAGTGTACCGCACAACACAGAATTTTTCACTGGACTGTATTAAATGTATCTGAGAGAAAAAACGTATTCTTCTAGACTGTGGCCGCTAAATGTACACCGCACAACACAGGAATTTTCACTGGACATGTATTAAATGTATCTGAGAGAAAAAAACGTATTCTCAAGACTGCTGCTAGTGTACCGCACAACACAGAATTTTTCACTGGACTGTATTAAATGTATCTGAGAGAAAAAACATATTCTTTAGACTGCTGCTAGTGTACTGCACAACACAGATTTTTTCACTGGACTGTATTAAATGTATTTGATAGAAAAAACGTATTCTCTAGACTGCTGCTAGTGTACCGCACAACACAGAATTTTTCACTGGACTGTATTAAATGTATCTGAGAGAAAAAACGTATTCTTTAGACTGCTGCTAGTGTACCGCACAGCACATAATTTTTCAATGGACTGTATTAAATGGATATGAGAGAAAAAACGTATTCTCTGAGAGAAAAAACGTATTCTTTAGACTGCTGCTAGTGTACTGCACAACACAGAATTTTTCACTGGACTGTATTAAATGTATTTGATAGAAAAAACGTATTCTCTAGACTGCTGCTAGTGTACAGCACAACACAGAATTTTTCACTGGACTGTATTAAATGTATCTGAGAGAAAAAACGTATTCTTTAGACTGCTGCTAGTGTACCGCACAGCACAGAATTTTTCAATGGACTGTATTAAATGGATATGAGAGAAAAAACGTATTCTCTAGACTGCGGCTAGTGTACCGCACACCACACAATTTTTCACTGCACTGTAGGATATATAACTGAGAGAAAAAACGTATATTTTCTAGAATTTGGCTAGTGTGCAGCACACAACCGAATTTTGCACTGCACTGTAGTATATATAACTGAGAGAAAAAAAGTACATTTTCTAGACTCTGGCTAGTGTGCAGCACACGGCAGAATTTTTCACTGCACTGTAGTATATATAACTGAGAGAAAAAAAACGTATATTTTCTAGACTCCGGCTAGTGTGCAGCACACGACAGAATTTTGCACTGCACTGTAGTATATATAACTGAGAGAAAAAACGTATATTTTCTAGACTCCGGCTAGTGTGCAGCACACGACAGAATTTTGCACTGCACTGTAGTATATATAACTGAGAGAAAAAACGTATATTTTCTAGACTCCGGCTAGTGTGCAGCACATGACAGAATTTTGCACTGCACTGTAGTATATATAACTGAGAGAAAAAAACGTATATTTTGTAGACTCCGGCTAATGTGCAGCACACCACACAATTTTTCACTGGACTGTAGTATATATAAGTGAGAGAAAAAAACATTTTCTAGACTGCGGCTACTGTACCGCACACCACAGAATTGTTCACTGGACTGTAGTCACCGCCATGCTGTGTCAGGCTAAATTTTTGGGTGGTTCAGCTGCTATCTTAGTCTAACCAAGCCACTCTGGGGTTCACCGCCATGCTGTAAACTGCAATCTCAGTCTTAACAAGTCATCCTGGGGTTCACCCCCATGCTGTAAACTGAAATCTCAGTCAAACTTTGTAATTTAGGGGTTCACCACCAAGGTGTGCTAGACTACAATTTTAGCGGGTTCACCTGCAATCTCAGTCACAGACTGTCATTCAGGGGTGCACCACCATGCTTTTTTAAACCATTTGTTTCTGAAGGTCACCTCCAGGCTCTCACCCACGATTTTTTGGAGGCTCGCCACTACACTGTTGGTCAATATTGTCTTGAGGGTCACCAGCGGCCTCTCCCCCACAACTTCAAGGAGGGTTACTACCAGGCCCTGGCACACAAACATTGTCCTGAGGGGCACTAAAAGGCTTTGCACCCACCCACGTATGGAGACTAATAGGTGGGTGCAGTGTGCGTCTTAGCCCATCTGGAATTAGGAAAGCTGGGCACTGTGCTTGTAGGTCTTTGTGTCTGCCGTGGACAGGGTGGGTGGGTGTTGGGTGCGTGTTTGCCCGTCTGGGATGGGGAGAGCTGGGCACTGTGCTGGGAGAACTTTGTGTACGCTGTGGACTATTGGGTGGGTGCGGGGAGGGAGACGCTTATGCCTGCGTCGTGGGGCGGGGGATAGGACAGCAGTGCCAGCATGGGCAGTGGTGTCACCCGCAGGCGGTGATGGACCTTCGTTGCACCTTGCCCATCTTGGTCTGGGTCAGTACAATTGTCTTGAGGGTCACCACCAGGCTGTTGGCCAGAATTTGGCGTAATGGTACAATTAGGCAGCCTCAGAGGCATCCATGCTGCCCCTGCTGTTTCCTGTCCATTTCCGTGGTGTTTCCATCATTTTCTGAGGTTTCCAGGTTTTCACGCTGTGCAGAGCTTTGGTCCCTTGCAAAAAATGCTCGAGTCTCCCATTGACTTCAATGGGGTTCGTTTTTCGAAACGAGCACACGAGCATCCGGAAAAATTTGACTCGAATAACGAGCACCCGAGCATTTTAGTGCTTGCTCATCTCTAGTTTTTGTCCCTACAGAGTCTGATACTGTTTGCACTGATTGGACTCTTCTAGACTGTGCAAGGACACCCCCCCAACCCATAGTTGTCAATTTATTCATGAATTTCTAGGAGGAATAGCCGAAGAATGGCACAGTATTTTAAAAAGGATGCTCCAGAATTGTTAAATTATGGGCAATGTAATTATTTAATAAACCAATATGTCAGGAGAGCTGACAAGTCCTCTTTATTTACCTTCAACAGTAACGTAACAAGGGTTTGTCCAGCCTTTAATAAGTGAAGGCCTATGCACAGGATAGGCCATCACTAACGGATTGATGGTACCTACATCCCTGGATTTAGTGGAGTCTTTTGAAGCACCAGAAATGGCAAAAGGCATAGTGGACCCAGCATGCATGTGGAAACAACACCCCCTGAATTATACGGAGGCCATTATGGCACATAACAGGTAGGAAATAGTGTTAGGTTCCCGTCTTACAGAGATCGCCTTGACATATGGCAGATGGGCTCAGATAATTTTGTACAAAATATATTTGCCAAGAATCTCTAATTTAGTAAACAAACGTAGCATTAGCATCAAAATATCTTATATTACTATGGCATTTTTGTACTTTATTTGGTTTGCAGAGTGCTGTTGCATTGTATTTATTTTCTTTGTGTATCTAGCCATAGCAACGTGCACCTGCGCACTGGGATGTGCTGACTGCTCCCCCCCTTTTTTTTTTCTTTGTAGTTTGTACTGGAAGTGTGGCTACTCCATTTAGTCATGCACTCCTGACCAGCCTGTCTGCCCCACTGGCTGATTTTAATCAGTGTAAGTATAAAGCCGTAGTCCGCTCTTAGTATAGAGGTATAGAGTGGGCTCGGCATGCATGTTGGTACCTGCATCCCTGGTTTTAGTGGAGGCCTTTGAAGCACCAGAAATGGCAAAAGGCAGAGTGGACCCAGCATGCATATGGAACCAACACCCCCTGAATTATACGGAGGCCATTATGGCACATAACAGGTAGGAAATAGTGTAGGTTCCCGTCTTACAGAGATCGCCTTGACGTATGGCAGACGGGCTCAGATAATTTTGTACAAAATATATTTGCCAAAAATATCTTATATTACTATGGCATTTTTGTACTTTATTTGGTTTGCAGAGTGCTGTTGCATTGTATTTATTTTCTTATCTTTTGGTCGTATTTTGTCTCTTCAGACATTTTCGCATTTTTCCAGTGTTTTCTTGTGTTTTTTTTCCTCCTAAGGCCTCATCCGCATTTCCATGTCATTTTCAAGTCAGTGAAAAAAGTGCCTGTGTTTCATCTGTGAAGATGTCCGTGAAGAATCCGTGTTTGGTTCGTGTGTCCATTTTTACCCTCTGTGTGTCATCTGTAATCCATGGACACTGCTCAGCTGAAAATTAATTTCCAAAGCATATCCTATTGGTGAAAACGGATGCACCATGGATGCAACACGAATATTTTGTCCGTGATTTTCACTGACCCCTTGATTTCACTGGGTGTGTTTGGTCTGCATCTCTGACCAAAGTAGTGCATGTCTCCGTAGTTTTTTTTACTGACCCACAGTTTGTAAAATAATACTGATGTGTGAACAGAGAAATTCAAATCAATGGGTACGTGTGCTGTCTTCAGCACGTCAGTAAAAAACGGAAATGAGGACGAGGCCTATGGGCTCATGCACATGACTGTTGTTATTGTCCACATCTGATCCACATTTTTTGTGGATTGGATGCAGACCTATTCATTTTAATGGTGCCCAAAGCTACATTTTGAAATGAACTCCATATATCTAAAAATACAAAATAAAATACACTGTATACCATGTACTGTGGTGCAAAAAATGCCTAAAAAACACATTTGCAGGTTTTGGCCTCATTGTTTTTATGGTTGAAAAGCCACTTTTCAACATGTTTCAAATGTAAAAATTATATACTTTAAGGCTTTCTCCACACACACATTTTGTGACTTTTGGATGTTGTGGTTTTCAGTTGTTTTTTTTTTGTTTATTAAAGTCAATGGTTCTGCAAAAATACGGAATGCATATGGAATGCCACCATATATCATCAAGTTTTTTGCAGAACCATCAATTCTAAATGATAGGCCAAGCCCACTTTTGCCATGTGTTTAGTGCACATGTTTAGTGCACATGTTCTGGCGTTGAAATCAGGCCTAGTGGAGTTTATTTGAGGAGCAGACATACTGGATGTTGACAGACTAGTTTGTCTCATTCAAGACCATGAATATGGAACGCGCGCAGTGATGCCTATCACGACAGGGTATCCAAGGAGCGTGCATGAGAGGAGGTGACGAGATCCATGACGGCCAGACAGTGGGAGAAGGCTAATTCCATCAAGCCTTGTGACCTGGGTAATATCACCCATGCCGATGTTTGTGTTTATGACAATATTGTGGTATCCACATTTCAAGCAAGTGCGTAGCTCTAGGTTAAGCAGGAGTTATTCGTGTTTTGTGACACAACTATGAAGGTGGATACCCAGGTGGAATTAAAGTATTTGCAATGATCTACCTCCTCAACAGTACTTGGTCATAAAATGACTTTAAATATGCATCATCTTTCGGAAGTCTATGTTGTGTCTGCATGTGTTTTTTTTTTTTTTTTGGGACAGTTCACAAAAAGGTTTATTTATATGGCCAGTCAAATAATATTACTTGAAGATTGATAATAAACCATGTTTATGCTTTGAACCTCTTTGTCCATTCAGGACAGTCCATAGTATTGTATGAGTTTGCACCACCAACTTTGGCATAATTTTATGTGCTGATGTCATCATTTATACACACATGATTGTGAAATATGTTCATAACTATATATTTTTTGACCCCTTCAACCCCAGGCCTGTTTTCACCTTCCTGCCCAGGCCATTTTTTGCAAATCTGACATGTGTCACTTTATGTCACATATTGTACTTCACCACAGTAGTAAATTTGTGGCAAAATATTTCATTTTTATTTATAAAATAATTCCAAATTTACCAAAAATTTGGAAAAATTAGCAAATTTGCAAATTTCAATTTCTCTACTTTCAAAATACATAGTAATACATCCAAAAATAGTTATTATTTTACATTCCCTATATGTCCACTTATGTTTATAAATGTCATTTTACTTTTTTAGGACGTTAGAAGGCTTAGAAGTTTAGAAGCCATTTTTCAAATTTTCAACAAAATTTTCAAAACCATTTTTTTAAGCACCAATTCAGATATAAAGTGATTTTGAGGGGCTTACGTAATGGAAACCACCCATAAATGACCCCATTTTAGAAACTACACCCCTCAAATTATAAAAAACTTATGTTACAAACTTTGTTAACCCTTGAGGTGTTCCACAAGAATTAAAGGAAATGGAGGTGAAATTTCAAAATTTCACTTTTTTGGTAGATTATTCATGTTAATAATTTTTTTCTTGCAACACAGCAAGGGTTAACAACAAACTAAACCTCAATATACATTGCTCTGATTCTGCAGTTTACAGAAATACCCCATATGTGGTGGTAAACGTCTCTATGGGTTTGTGGCAGTGGTCAGAAGGAAAGGAGCGCCATATGAATTTTGGAGGCAGATTATGCTAAAATGGTTTTTAGGCACCATTTTGTAATTGAGAGACCCTGATGTACCCCTACAGTGGAAACCCTCAAAAAGTGACCCCATTTTGGAAACTACACCCTTCAAAGAATATATTAAGGGGGGTACTGGCCACTTTGACCCCCTAAGCGTTTAGCATTTGGAAACACTTGGCTGTGAAAATGAAAAGTTTCATTTCTTCCAATAAAATGTTTCTTTAGCCCCAAATTTTTCATTTTCACAAGGGGTAACAGGAGAAAAGCACCCCATAATTTGTTCCCCATTTTCTCCTGAATACGGCAACACCCCATATGTGGTGGTAAACTGCTGTGGGGGCACATGGCAGGACTAAGAACAGAAGGAGCGCCATATGGATTTTGCAGCACAGATTTAGATGGATTGGTTTGCGGGAGCCATTGATTTTTATTTTTTTGAGTTATTGTCTTATGTGGGGACTCATTTTTTGCAGGATGAGGTGACATTTTCATTAGTACCATTTTGGGATACATAAGACTTTTTGATCGCTTGGTATTACACTTTTAGTGGCATAGTATTTTAAAATTTTTTTTTACAGCATTCACCTGAGGGGGCAAATCATGTGACATTTTTTTTTATAGAGCAGTTTGTTATGGACGCGGCAATACCCAATATGTCTACCATTTTTATTTTTGTAAAATTTTACACATTAGATTTATTTTTAAACAGAATAAAATCTTTTTTTTTGTGTTGCCATTTTCTGAGAGACATTTTTTTTTTATTTTTCTGGCGATTGTCAGTTAGGGTATCATTATTTGTGGGACAAGATGATGGTTTTATTGGTACCATATTGGGTTAAATAAGCCTTTTTGATCGCCTGCTATTACACTTTTTGTGAGGCAAGAGGGAAAAAATGGCTGTTTTGGCATAGTTTTTTAATCTTTTTTTTTACAGAATTCACCTGGGGGGCCATCTTATGTAATATTTTTATTGAGAAGGTTGTTACGGACACAGCGATACCCAATATGTCTAACATTTTTATTTTTGGAAAGTTTTACACATTAAATGCATTTTTGAACAAAATAAAATATTTTTTTGTGTTGCCATTTTCTGAGAGCCATATTTTTTTTACTTTTCGGGCGATTGTCTTAGGTAGGGTCTCATTTTTTGCGGGACAAGATGATGGTTTGATTGGTACTATGTATGGTACTGTGAGGATAGGTGACCAATAAATGGCTGTTTTGGCACAGTGTTTTTAATTTTTTTTTTACAGGATTCACAGCATTCATAGGGGGGATATAATGTGATATTTTTATACAGCAGGTTGTTACGGATGTGGCGATACCCAATATGTCTACCATTTTTATTTTTGTTAAATTTTACACATTAGATTTATTGTTGAACAGAATTAAATCTTGTTTTTGTGTTGCTATTTTCTGAGAGCCATATTTTTTTATTTTTTGGGTGATTGTCTCAGGTAGGGTCTAAATTTCTGCGGGATGAGATGACGGTTTGATTGGTACCATTTTGGGGTAAATATGCCTTTTTGATCGCGTGGTATTACACTTTTTGTGAGGCAAGATGAAAAAAAATGGCTGTTATGGCATAGTTTTTTAAAAAAATTTTTTTTACAGCATTCACCTGGGGGGCCATCTCACGTAATATTTTTATAGAGCAAGTTGTTACGGATGCGGCGATACCCAATATGTCTAACATTTTTTTTTTGTTAAGTTTTACACATTAGATGCATTTTTGAACAGAATAAAATCTTTTTTTTGTGTTGCAATTTTCTGAAAGCCATATTTTTTTTATTTTTTGGGCGATTGTCTAAAGTTTGGTCTAAATTTCTGCGGGACGAGATGACGGTTTGATTAGTACCATTTTGGGGTAAATACGCCTTTTTGATCGCCTATTACATTTTTTGTGAGGGAAGGTGACCAAAAAATGGCTGTTTTGGCACTGTTTTTTTTTTTTTTTTTTTACTTCGTTCACCTGGCGGGGTGGATGATGTGATATTTTTATAGAGCCGGTCGATACGGACGCGGCGATACCTAATTTGTCTACGGTTTTCACCGATGCGGGCATACGCAGCAGGTGTCCGGCTACTGGGAACAGCTGGCCCCCCTGCAGCTGCAGGATCTGCGCCCGCCCGATCAGCACGCCGTAGTACTACGGTGCTGTGCGGCAAGTCCCTTCCCGCAGCACCTTACATGTACGGCGCTGGTCGGGAAGGGGTTAATGTTGTGTTTTAGCAGTGCAAAGTAAAGTAAAGACACAGTAGCAATCCTGCCGAGATCAATATTGGCAAGAGTTCGTCATCTCACAGGGACATAGTGGAGATGGGGGGGGGCTTAAAAAAAAGCCATATATGTACACAAAGCAGTTACAGTTTCTGTGTCCCATCCTGGATCTAAGGCCGTAAGTACCTACTTGATGTATTATTTTTTAAGTTAATACACATATAATACATATAGTTATTATACATATAGTACGTATAGGACAGTACATATTTCTCACTGGGACAACAACATAGCCCTTTCTTAACACATGTATGACTGAAGCAGTGTATATATCTATATCTATATATATATATATATATATAATCACATGACCAAGTTATATAGGGTGTCATAATGAAGAGTCAAAAGTTCTGACTAGTTCCTGTGTCCATTTCCATTTCCAATCTGCAAAAAACAGAGGACATACAGAAACAATATGGATATGTTTTTGCGGTATTATGGAATGTAAACAATACAGACGTGTTTTTGCAGAATTACAAAACGGAAACAATTCGGATCACTATGGAGACATCAAATGGAACAACGGAACCATTAAATATGGACTGCAAAATACCTATGGTTGTGTGCATGAGCCCTAAGGGAAAACATCTTAAAAAAAGCCATACTAAAAAACGTCAAGAACACACCAAAAGTGATGAAAAACACCACAAGAAAAAACCCTGTTAATATTTTCGTATTTCCTTACAGCTAATATCTGCCTTTAAAAAAAATAAAAAAGGTGCAAAAAAAAAGGTGTATTGCTTATTGTATTGCTAATTCCACTATTTGCTGAGATAATTGTGTTAGCTGCACAGTGCAAACCACATCAACTATGCCTGAATGCACTGTAACGCCATGCCTGCATCGGAGCTCCTCTGTACTGCAGTTAACCCCTACAGTACCAGATATCTATCATTCCTTCAGCACATTAACCCCTTCAGTCGTCATTCTTCCCAGTACAGCACATTAACCCTCTCCCTTTATTATTCCACATGGAGCTGATCACCCCTCAGGACCCTTCTACAAAACATTCTTACAGAACCATTACGTCCCCTCCACAACCAGTCTGAGCAGAATGAAAAACCAGAGAAATATCATATTACAGCTTATGTCTATGTGACGTCTATGTAAAAGGCAGAGGGAAGGGAGGAACACGCAGCAGTGAATTGTTATTGGCTCTATGGCCTTAAGTTTCGTTTCCTGTAAGTCACATACACTATGCCCATTCCGGTGACATCACGCCTCACAGGAGCCACTCCATTCTAGTCACAACCAAACACTATCTGCCAGCTGATGATTACTCAGACTGAAAATGGATGTAGAGACCTGGGAAGATGAATTTTACGATGCGATCGAAAGAAAAGTGCCTAATGAGTGGGTATTCTGTATAGATGAAGCCCTTCAAATGCAAGAGAGAGGAGCACAGTACACACAACGCACATTTGGGAGGTAATTCTAATCACGTATAAGTACTATTGTTATGATAGCCCCTTAAAGGGTTGTGCAGTGGCATAATATTGATCACCTTGTCTCAGGATAGATCATCAATATCAGATCTGTGGGGGGGGGTCTGACAATCCTGCCTACTGGCTATTTTAAGGGGTTGCAGTGCTCGTAAAAGCACTTTGTGGTCTCCATTGTTTACCTGCATGCCGTCTCTCGTGTAGTGGTGTGCAGTGTGTTATAACTGCCCCTGCCATTCAAGTGAATGATCTTCCTCACTGTAGAATTTTGGACTTCAAATTGTTTGGACATGATCTAAGATAATTGCCGGTCTTTCCTCCTTGGCATTGTGTGATCAATTAAACAAGAACATTTGATTAGCAGCATCTGACTTTTACTAAAGGTGGATTTAGACACACCAATAGTCATCCAGATTATGGTCCCAAATCATCTGGCCATCTAAATGTGCCGCCAATTACCCAATGAATGAGCGAAGCGCTCGTTCATCGATGATCCTGTTGTTCTTGCAGGCACCACCATTCATGGCTTCTGAGCAGCATTTAAATGCCTGGTTTCCTTCACTGAACGAGCAGCCGACTATGGGGAAGGAACACTTCCTTCCCGACCATCGGCCGATCAGTCGGCCCGTGTAAATCCAACTTTACCCTCTTAGGGCTCGTTCACATCACCGTCATGGATTCCGTTCTGGCTTTCGTTATATGTCAAACATCGTTATAACGGAAAAAAACAGAATCCATAGGACGGAAATCAAAACGGACACCTTTAGAGGCATTTGATTTTGATCCGTCATAATAGAAGTATATAGGCAAGCATAACGGATCCGTCTGGTTTCCGTTATGCTTGCCTATATACTTCTATTATGACGGATCAAAATGGAATGCCTCTAAAGGTGTCCGTTTTGATTTCCGTCCTATGGATTCTGTTTTTTTCCGTTATAACGATGTTAGAACGGAAAGCCAGAACGGAATCCATGACGGTGATGTGAACGAGCCCTTACTTGCTATGAATGCAAAAGGGTCCACTTAATTCTTCCTACACAGCTTCTGCATGTTGGCCTAGTTTTTGTTAAAAAATTACACGGTGTGATTTGTCACTTGTTGAGTTTCTGTTAAATAATGACACGGTGTGATTTGTCAAGTGTTATTGTTCATCTGAGGTTGAACTGACCTAATTTTAAGACCTTTTAAGGACCAGATACTTTCATGTCCTGATACATAAAACCATAGAATTCTAAGAGGTTGAACTTTATGACTCTAAATCTTCACATTGTACAGTCTATGTTCTTCCTGTTATTTGTCATGACTGTACTGTATGTGCCCATGCCAGTCATCTTCCAAGAGCCATAACTCTTTTTTATTTTTATGTCAACTTAGGTATATGAGGGCGTTTCTTTTGTAGGCTGACTTGTACGTTCAAAATTTGTGGGATAAAATAAAAAAAACAACACCTTGCTCCCAGAGGAATATAATTACAGTCATTATTTTATTGGTTGCACAGCTTATTGAGGACAGCATACAGTACAATACCTCAATTTTACATTTTGTTTGGTTTAGATACAATGAAAGAGGCAGAAACATGCCTCAGATGCCAGAAACAGATATGACAATATAGTCCCCAGGATTAATATATATAACAGTCAATTAAGCTAAATAAACACAAGTCAACTTTGCAAAACCAACAGCATGCCGGCCTGAAACCAGTCATTTGTCGCTCCCCTGTTTCTGTTCCACATCATAACTATGATCTTTTTATTCTGCTTAGGATGCCCTTCATGTCTTCTTTTAAAAGAGTTGTCCAATTAAGAAAAGTTAATCTCAATCCATAGGATAGAGTAGGGGATCAATGATTTATTGGGTGGGGTCCAACTGCTGGGCCCCTTGCTGATCATGAGAATGGGGGCCCCTGATCCCTGTTTGAATGGAGTGGCAGACACACATGTGTGTTTGCCATTCTATTGAACTCTGTAGAAGTGCTGGAGATAGCCAAGTGCAAGCACGGTCAGACCCTTGAAGATCAGACACTGATCCCCTATCCTGTGGCTTGGGGGTGTGTTTTCTTAAAGGGGCTATCCTATGACTAATGTAAATAAAGAAAATCAGACATCATACAGCACATGACAATCTCTTTCTAACAATGCTAGAACGAGTCCTGTACCTCCCATGGATCCAGAGATCTTCCTATTCAAGCTGACAGCTCAGGGGGAATGTCTTTTCTGCTGCAGTTAAGGGGGTGTGTCCATTCTTTCCCTATCACAAATCAGGAAGCAGTTGAAGGATGAAACTGAGCATGTGCAGCCATCTCAGTGAGCAGGACAAAGGAATAAGTGTAATACTCCAGAGTGGTATTACCATTTCTTCAGCCTGCTACTGTCTTTAACTGCTAACCACAATGTCACCTGTGTACTTATTCCAAGTCTTTTATCACTGCATTGATAACATTGCTCTGAAACTGTTAAGTTCACGTAATGTTCCTGGTTGTCCAGCAGATGCCGGTGTGTATCTGGCAGTGACAGAGAGATCCTTAGAGAGAATGGAACTTACCATGCATGAAATGGGGCTGAATGGGTAAAGAAGGTGTTATGTCTGGGTTATGCTCTGAACCCGGACAACCTCTTTAACGATTCCCCCCATACATAGCCTTTCTGATTCACAGTGCATAAAACATAGCATAACAGCAAACATTTAAAGTAGTAAAACTGAGCATTAAAGGATTAATCCTTTAGAAGTGATCCGCTGGTTAACTGCGAGGGTCCCGTCCGTCCAAATTGTTTAATATCATTTGCTATGCTTTTTCTAAATCTCTGAACCTTGAGACAGTCCAAGATTCCATGAAACAGATCTGTGCACTTTGGACAAGTTGCCAACCTATCTGGGTATGTAAGATTGGTAAACTCGTAAATAGCCACATGAATTGATTTAAAAAGCAATATGCTTATAAATTAGATCTCACTCTTCCAATAAAGTAAGCTATATCGGGCATTTTGAGAGTTTTTATCCAGTATACAAATTTCCTATTGGGATCTATTTTAATATAGTAGTCTCGGATTATTCTATATAAAGTGAAAAAAGACTTTTTGTGTTGGATATGTCCAATGAAAACATCAAACTTGTTCCCTACATTCTAAGGCCCTTTAATGCAAAAAGATTTAACTTGCATGCATTGCAGAAAGTTAGTACTGCTACCGTCAGGGGCTGGCTGGCAAATTTTGGCCTGGGGGGCAAGCACACAGCACTGGCCCATGTGTAGTGGCCCACCCTTAACCTGTTTAACTCCGCCTACCATAAAGGCAGTATAGGTAAAAGGGCTTAAAATCGTTAAAAGGCAGCAGCTGGTTGTGTTTTCATGTTGGATCCCAGATACAGAACATGGCTGAGTCCGTAGCAACAGCCTGATCATTAAAGGGACCAGATTTACCAACTCCTGAGCTGAAGAGACTCCATTAACTATAATGGGGTCTGCTCAGGATGCTGCCCCTTTACCAGACAAAAAGGTCTTGAATGCAGAACTTTTCTGTCTGGTCTTTTTAATAGAATCTGGGACCCAAACGCAAATGTGAATGGATAGTATTAGACGTATAGCATCAGATGTATGTTTAACACACAAATACAGAGAAGAACCAAGATCACTACATACACACAGCACCAGAACCAAACCTATAAGTCAAATACAGCACCAGAACCAAGTTCACTGCATGAATACAGCACCAGAACCAGGCCCATATGTCAAATACAGCAACATAACATAAATACTGCACCAGAACCACGTTCTCTATATAAATACAGCACCAGAACCAAGTTCTCTTCATAAATACTGCATCAGAACCAAGTTCTCTACATAAATACAGCACCGGAACCAAGTTCTCTACATAAATACAGCACCAGAACGAGGCCCATATGTCAAATACAGCAACATAACATAAATACAGCACCAGAACCAAGTTATCTACATAAATACAGCACCAGAACCAAGTTCTCTACATAAATACTGCACCAGAACCAAGTTCTCTACATAAATACAGCACCGGAACCAAGTTCTCTACATAAATACAGCACCAGAACCAAGTTCTCTACATAAATACATCACCAGTAGAACCAAGTTCTCTACATAAATACTGCACCAGAACCAAGTTCTCTACATTACATACAGCACCAGAACAAGTTGTCACTACATAAATATAGCACCAGAACCAGTTCTCTACATTAAATACATCTAAATACTTCTCTACATAAATACTGCACCAAACCAAGTTCTAATAAATTACACCGGAACCAAGTTCTCTACATAAATACAGCACCAAACCAAGTTCTCTACATAAATACATCACCAGAACCAAGTTCTCACATAAAAATTCACACCAGAACAAGTTCTCTACATAAATACAGCACCAGAACCAAGTTTCTCTTCAAATATGCCACAGAACCAAGTTCTCTACATAAATACAGCACCAGAACCAAGTTCTCTACATAAATACATCACCAGAACCAAGTTCTTTACATAAATACAGCACCAGAACCAAGTTCTCTACATAAATACAGCACTGGAACCAAGTTCTCTACATAAATACAGCACCGGAACCAAGTTCTCTACATAAATACATCACCAGAACCAAGTTCTCTACATAAATACATCACCAGAACCAAGTTCTCTACATAAATACAGCATCAGAACCCCCTCTTCTGAGTGCCCCCTGAATACAGCGTACACATCTAGCTTTTACCGAGTATTATAATACTCGGTAAAAGCTAGAATACAGTGGGTGAGACGTCACTGGCTGATGGTCACATGACAACCTAGATGCAGTGGGTATATATAGTATATACAGCAGTGTATATACTATATATCTGTACACACTGCATCTATTATACCTCATACCTCACATATCAGTACACTGCTGTATATACTATATATATCTGTACACATTGCATCTATTATACCTCATACCTCACATATCAGTACACTGCTGTATATACTATATACCTGTACACACTACATCTATTATACCTCATACCTCACATATCAGTACACTGCTGTATATACTATATATCTGTACACACTACATCTATTATACCTCGTACCTCACATATCAGTACACTGCTGTATATACTATATACCTGTGCACACTACATCTATTATACCTCATACCTCACATATCAGTACACTGCTGTATATACTATATATCTGTACACATTGCATCTATTATACCGCATATCTCACATATCAGTACACTGCTGTATATACTATATACCTGTACACACTGCATCTATAATACCTCATACCTCACATATCAGTACACTGCTGTATATACTATATATCTGTACACACTGCATCTATTTTACCTTGTACCTGACGTATCAGTACTCTGTGTGTAGACTACGTGTCAGGTGTGAGGTATAAAAGATGCAGTGTGTACAGATATATGTGGACAGTCATATATTATGGTCACTGTATAAGATATAGAGGTATTGGAGGTTGTAGTTAAGATTCCGGTCAGTTTTAGGGATAGGATTAACATTAGTGTTAGTATATTAGGGCCAGTATTAGAGTTAGAGGTCAGTATTGGGGTTAGGGGCCAGTATTAGGTTAGGGGTCAGTATATGGGTTAGGGGCCAGCGGTGCCGAGAGCTGGACCCCCACTGATCAGATATTGATGGCCAATCCTGAAGATAGATCATCAGTATATATTGCCTGCTCCTGAACCCCTTTTACTTTTGTTTTTCATTTGTTTGTAAAAAAATGGTGGCTGTCCATGATATTTGAATTAGTTTTCAAGAAGAAGAAAAATCGAGTTGCCAATCGTGTTAGTAATACTGTAAAGATACTATGTATAATCCATTTGACAGTTTATTCTCTTTTAAATAGATAATTTAGGATTAATATTTTGTATGTTTTATTCAGGTTCCGATGTTCTGGATGTAAACGTTGGTGGAACTCCGCAGAAATTCATGTTTTATTTTTCATAAATCTGAACAGATACACACAACAAGGCACTGTAAAGATGAGGATCTTTAAGCAGGAATGTAAAAAATGCACCTTTCCTAAAATGGAAAAACCAGATATTAGTCATGAGAATATTAAGAGAATCACCAAAAACCTAGTGAATCGCATTGTACTGTTATTCTATGGAGGGAAGAAGGCCAAACAAGATTTACAGCCTGAAGTATATAGTAGGGAAATGGAAGGTCCTCATGACAAGGAGCATTGTGAGGCTTGCAAGTTGGAAGTCTGTAGATGGCAGATCGTGGCAACCAAAACACAATCAGAAGTTAAAGGTTCTCCTGCCCAAATGAATCCTGCTCCTAAGCAAAAAATACAGCCAAAAGTGGAACATCGGATAACATCCTCACATGCTTCTCCATCTACAGCAACCTACTCATACTGCAGCTCAGGTTCTCATTCAACAGCAACCTACTCCGTTGTGGCAAACAAAACAAAATCAGAGGTTAGAGGTTCTCCTGCCCAAAGGAATCCTGCTCCTAAGCCAAAAAGACAGCCAAAAGCACAACATCAGATATCATCCTCACATGCTTCTCCATCTACAGCAACCTACTCATATTGTAGCTCAGGTTCTCATTCAACAGCAACCTACCCTGGTGTGGCAACCAAAACACAATCAGAGGTTAGAGGTTCCTCTGACCAAAAGAATCATACTTCAAAACCAAAGACACAGCCAAAAGCTGAACATCGTCCGACATCATCATATGCTTCTCCATCTACAGCAACCTACTCAAGCTATAGCTCTGATTTTCAATCAACAGCAGCCTACTCAGGCTATGAATCAGATTTTAGATATAGCCCTCAATATAGCACAGGAAGATCTGCAGCACACTCACCATCAAGTAAAGGAGAAGAATCTAACTTTCCTCTGGTGGCCTCACTTATTGCAGGAATTGGGGTTTTGGCTCTATGGTATCTCAAAAGATAAAGCATAACCGTTATATTTACCAAACTCATTAAAAGAGATTACATTTCTCCATAAAAGTCTCTGTTAAGGACAGAAAAAGAAAATAAAAAATTTGTATCATTGGTCAA
>ONZH01006711.1:0-87001 GCA_900303285.1 Rhinella marina
AAAAAACCCCTGTGAGGTAGAAGCCAATTTTCTTCACTTTAGGGGGAAAAATTCCTTCCTGACTCCAGTCAGGCAATCAGAATAACTCCCTGGATCAACGATCCATCTCTAGTAACTATAAGCTATAATATTATTACCGTCCAGAAATGCATCCAGGCCCCTCTTGAACTCTTTTAGTGAACTTACCATCACCACCTCCTGAGGCAGAGCGTTCCATAGTCTCACTGCTCTTACCGTAAAGAATCCTCTTCTATGTTTGTGTACAAACCTTCTTTCCTCCAGACACAGAGGATGGCCCCTCGTCACAGTCACAGTCCTGGAGATAAATAAATCATGGGAGAGATCTCTGTACTGACCTCTGATATGTTTATACATAGTTATTAGATCTCCCCTCAGTCGTCTTTTTTCTAAAGTGAATAAGCCTAATTTTGATAATCTTTCTGGGTACTGTAGTTCACCCATTCCAGTTATTACTTTAGTTGCCCTCCTCTGAACCCTCTCCAGCTCTGCTATGTCTGCCTTGTTCACAGGAGCCCAGAACTGTACACAGTACTCCATGTGTGGTCTGACTAGTGATTTGTAAAGTGGCAGGACTATGTTCTCATCACTGGCATCTATGCCTCTTTTGATGCAACCCATTATCTTATTGGCCTTGGCAGCAGCTGTCTGACACTGGTTTCTACAGCTTAGTTTGCTGTTCACTAAAATTCCTAGGTCCTTTTCCATGTCAGAGTTACCTAATATTTTACCATTTAGTATGTACTGGTGACTTGCATTATTCCTTTCCATATGCATAACCTTACATTTTTCAGTGTTAAACCTCCTCTGCCACTTCTCTGCCCAAGCCTCCAGTCTATCCAGATCCATCTGTAGCAGTGTACTGTCCTCTTCTTTGTTAATTACTTTACACAGTTTAGTGTCATCTGCAAAAATTGATATTTTACTGTGCAAGCTTTCTACAAGATCATTAATAAATATATTGAAGAGAATAGGGCCCAATACTGACCCCTGTGGTACCCCACTAGTGACAGTGACCCAATCTGAATATGTGCCGTTAATAACCACCCTCTGTTTTCTATCACTGAGCCAGTTCTACGCCTGGTTTGCCTGGGCGAACGAAGTCACACAGGGGAGGAACTGCTCCGCATTGTGAAAGAAGAAATCGATTGCTGGCTTTCTCCGCGACAACTAAAAATCGGAACCATGGTGACAGATAACGGAAAGAACATGGTGTCCGCGCTGCGCCAAGGAGGGCTGAGCCATGTGCCCTGCATGGCGCACGTATTTAATCTGGTTGTCAAACGGTTCCTCAAGTCTTATACCCAACTGCAAAACATTCTAAAAATGGCCAGGAAACTTTGCATGCACTTCAGCCATTCCTACACCGCCAAGCACACCCTCCTTGAGCTGCAGCGGCAGAATGGCGTCCCCCAACATAGGCTGATATGTGACGTTTCCACCTGTTGGAATTCTACCCTCCATATGTTGGACCGACTGTACGAACAGAGAAAGGCGTGGCTATAAACTATTTTTTAATGATCCAAAGGGACAGGAGTACTCCCCTGTGTAATTTTGATGTCAGCCAGTGGCAGCTCATGCGTGACACCTGCCGCTTGCTCAGGCCCTTTGAGGAGGCCACGTTATTTGTCAGTCGCCAGGACTACGGTATGAACAACGTCATTCCACTGCTTCATGTCCTGGAACAGATGCTGCAAAATCTTTCTGGTCAGGGGACTGGAGACGTGGAGAATGCATCTCACGGCCACATGAGTCCGGTGGGGACTGAACTGGAGGAGGAGGACATTGGAGCACAAGCATTTAGTGGTTTTTCTACCCAGGTGACAGAAGAGGAGGGTGTTAAGTGCGGCGGGGGCCATAGTTACCCCAAGGAGAACTCGCCTGTCCTTCCAAAATGTGGATCAGCCAGGATTTCCACCCACCAACGCCTGATGCATCAGATTAGATCAGCCATGATGTGTCACCAAAACCTTGACAAATGAGACTGTATTCTTCAGGCTACCTGCCTCAGCGACTCTTATGATGCTGCCACCGGCCTGATGCCACACATCTGCCAGCTGCTCCTTCTACCACCCAGCATCTTTACCAGTGACTGGTATTGCCACCCACCTCTCCACTCTGTCACTGACCCAATATGTAGCCTTCTGATGCTGCTGCCACCTCAACAATCAGGTTTCCTCATGCTGCTACTGCTGTCACCTCCAGGCTATGTCACCATGCCACTCTGTGGCCTGATGCTGCTGCCTCCACACGTTGTGTCCTAGCTGCCGCTACCTCCAAATTATGTAATTGTGCCACTCTGTGGTCTACTCATACTGCTGCCGCCGCCTCCACACGCTGTGTCCTAGCTGCCGCTACCTCCAAATTATGTGATTGTGCCACTCTGTGGCCTACTCATGCTGCTGCTGCCTCCACACGCTGTGTCCTAGCTGCCGCTACCTCCAAATGATGTGATTGTGCCACTCTGTGGCCTACTCATGCTGCTGCAGCCTCCACTCCCGATGTCCTAGCTGCTGCTACCTCCAAATTATGTGATTGTGCCACTCTGTGGCCTACTCATGCTGCTGCCGCCCGCCTCCACACGCTGTGTCCTAGCTGCCGCTACCTCCAAATTATGTGATTGTGCCACTCTGTGGCCTACTCATGCTGCTGCCGCCTCCACATGCTGTGTCCTAGCTGCCACTACCTCCAAATTATGTAATTGTGCCACTCTGTGGCCTACTCATGCTGATGCCGCCGCCTCCACACGCTGTGTCCTAGCTGCCGCTACCTCCAAATTATGTGATTGTGCCACTCTGTGGCCTACTCATGCTGCTGCCGCCTCCACACGCTGTGTCCTAGCTGCCGCTACCTCCAAATTATGTAATTGTGCCACTCTGTGGCCTACTCATGCTGCTGCCGCCGCCTCCACTCGCGGTGTCCTAGCTGCCGCTACCTCCAAATTATGTAATTGTGCCACTCTACGGTATGTTGCATTTAAATTTCTATGACTGCTGCTGCCTCTCCCAGGGTATGTCACTGTGCCAGTCTGTCTCATTAAAATTAGTACGACTCCTGCTGCCTCTCCCACTCTGTGGCCTTGAAATGTATTCGACTTCTGCCTCTTGCAGATGCTGTTACTTTGTCACTCTGTGACCTTGAAATGTATTCGACTGTTGCTGCCTCTTGCAGCTGCTGTTACGGTGCCACTCGTTGGCCTAGTAAGTTTGTCCGACTGCTGCTGCCTCTTGCAGCTGCTGTTACGATGCCACTCGTTGACCTAGTAAATTTGTCCGACTGCTGCTGCCTCTTGCAGCTGCTGTTACGGTGCCACTCGTTAACCTAGTAAATTGATTAGAATTTTTGGGACCTTCTGCTAGGCAGCAGCATGTCACTCATAAATTTTTGGTACGTTCTGTAGTCCTATTCCATTATTCATAGCTCAAGTATACAGGAAACCCTGTTTGTTTTGAACACTCAAATTTTTTAAAGTAAACGATTCCGGCCCCCAGGACACTCAGTGATGAGCATGGGGGAGGAGAGAGGCAGGGGCTCCCACAGTTGGTAGCTCAGCTCCCTGCAGACCGCCAGCTCGATCTCAAGATGGAAGTCCGAGCTTTCTTGGCGTACTGCGTCAATACTGACATTTTACCACAGTTAAGGCAAAGCTGGAGCCTTTACTGCACCTCCTCTGTCTTACGTTCCTGTCTGCTGGCATAACCAGCCCCGATACTGATAAGAACATATACTACAGTTGATCTTAACCAAAAGGCCGAGAATTCTTTTTTACGGTCTGCTCTTCAGGGTATGCTCTTCACCATGCCACTCTCCGGCCTGATGCTGCTGCCGCCGCCGACTCCACATGCCGTCTCCTAGCTGCCACTACGTCAAAATTATGTAATTGTGCCACTCTGTGGCCTCCAAATTGTACTACTACTTCCACTGCTGCTGCCACTTCCAGGGTCTGTCATTCTGCCACTCGGTGGCCTACTCATGCAGCTGCCACCTGGCCACACTGTCGTCGTACCACTTTATAGACTGCTGATGCTGCTGCCACTGCCATCTCCACGCTGTCTGGGGGGGCTCTGCTTGTATAAGCGTATAATAGAACAGGTTCGGTCGAAATGTATGTGGAATCAGTGAATTGGTGTAAAAGGCGTGCGCTTTTGGCGCTCTAGTAGCATCTTGGGCCTCTACAGGATTGTTTATAGCTGGCGCTAACATTGACCTGTAAGGCTGAATTCAGACTTGAGTTATTTGGTGAGTTTTGGCCCCTTAACTGCCCAAATACATAAAAGTGTGCAGCGATTCTTAGAGCGACGCCTGTTATGTGCATGTCACACTGGCTCATAGTATTCTTTCACTACCATAGTAGACTCCCTATGCGTTTTACTGCAAGGCACAGTGTTCTACACCACTATACAGGCTCTCTGCAGCCCGGAAGTAGACGTTTTTTAACGCAATTCGCCACAAATTTATTCGGATCAAATCGAATCTTTTCGGAAAATTCGGCGAACCAACTGGATCGAATTTTTGAAAAATTCGCTCATCTCTAGTTAAGTCGTTTAGCCAACTCCAAGTAAGCCAGATTTTTGTGATCAGTGAATATCGTGATAGGGTAAATCGCCCCTTCCAACCAATGACGCCATTCCTCAAAAGCCAACTTAATAGCCAGTAACTCTCTGTTACCCACATCATACTTTCTCTCCGCAGCAGAGAGTTTTTTCGAGAAAAAAGCACATGGGCGCCATTTACCTGGTGACGGACCTTGTGACAAAACTGCTCCTACCCCCACCTCAGATGCGTCAACATCCACAATGAAAGGTTGAGACACATCTGGCTGCACCAATATAGGGGCAGAAGAAAAGCACTCCTTTACAGCGGAAAAGGCTCGCAATGCTGCATCAGACCACACGGAGACATCCGTCCCTTTCCTAGTCATGTCAGTTAAGGGTTTAACTATTGTCGAATAGTTCTTAATAAACTTTCGGTAATAGTCGGTGAACCCCAAAAACCGCATAAGAGCCTTCAAATTTTCAGGTTGATCCCAGTCCAAAACAGCACGGACTTTCTCTGGATCCATACGAAAACCAGAAGATGACAGCAGGTATCCTAAGAATTGCACCTCTGGTACAGCAAAAACACATTTCTCTAATTTTGCATACAATTTGTTATCTCTTAAGATCTGCAACACCTGTCTAACGTGATCCTGATGTGTAACCATATCTGGAGAATAGATTAGTATGTTATCCAAATACACGACTACAAACCTCCCCACAAGGTGATGAAAAATGTCATTAACAAAATGCTGGAAGACAGCAGGAGCATTGGTCAACCCAAAAGGCATGACCAGGTTCTCAAAGTGGCCCTCAGGAGTGTTAAAAGCCGTCTTCCATTCATCCCCTTCCTTGATCCTGACCAGATTATATGCCCCCCTTAAATCCAACTTGGAAAATACCTTGGAATCAACAATCTGGTTAAACAAATCAGGAATCAAAGGAAGGGGGTAAGGATCACGGACAGTAATCCGATTGAGTTCACGGAAATCCAGACATGGCCTAAGAGTTCCGTCCTATTTCTTTACAAAGAAAAACCCTGCTGCCACTGGAGATTTGGAAGGTCTTATATGTACCGTAACCATAACGTTGTGTATTGCGGTCCGCAAATTGTGGATCCGCAAAACAAACAGATGACGTCCGTATGGCATCCGTTTTTTTTTTTTGCGGCTCTATTGTAACAATGCCTATCCTTGTCCGCAAAACGGACAAGAATAGGACATGTTCTATTTTTTTTGCAGGCTACGGAACGGACATACGGATCACAGTCTCTCCAGTCGGTGGATGAATTCTTCAATGCTTTGCTATGATGATCCAGATCGCATCTCCCTGGCCGAGACCAAGTTACGTGACCTTCGTCAGGGTGAGCACTCTGTTGAGATCTATTGCGCTTTCGGAGGTGGGCTACGGATACCGAATGGAACGATCCAGCTCTCCGTAGTCAGTTTTGTCAAGGGTTAACAGAAAGGCTGAAGGACGCTTTGGCCTTTCATGAAAGTCCAGTGTTTTTGGAAGCCGCCTATGTCTCTTGCTGTACGCATGGATAGACGCCTGATAGAGAGATCTAGGGGCCCCCGCTCTCAGGACGTACTATCACATAGTGTATTGTCTTCCTATGACACTTTGGGTGAAGATACTCCTGGGTTGATGTCTGGGGACGAACCCATGCAGTTAGGGGGAGCTACTCCTGCTTCTACATTTAAGCATTCTGGGAATAAAAAGGGAGTGTGTTTGTTTTTTCTGCGAACAGAAAGGACACTTTATCAACGCATGTCCATGCATTCAGTCTCTAAAAGAGAAAAAAAGAAGGGGGGCGTTAAATTCCCATCTCACTCCTGGAGGAGTGGGTGGAGAGACAGAAAATGTGCATTTGTTTTCATCCTGTAGTACCCGTTTTCTTCTGACTGCCGAGGTGGCGCTAGAGTCAAAGGTTGTGAGAATTGAGGTGTTTATTGACAGCGGGGCAGGGGTGAACCTGATTGATGCTCAGTTTGTCCGTATGCATGGATTGTCTCCAAGTGCATTGGAGAAGAGGATTTCTGTGTTTGCTATTGATTCTGCACCTCTATCTCAGAACAATTTGTCTCAGATGGTGCATGATATCAGATTAAGAGTGGGTGAATTTCATCAGGAGCTTGTTTTGTGTTGGAAGGTCTTCCTGCTCCTGTGGTGCTGGGTTTACCGTGGTTAAGCAAACACAATCCAACCATTGATTGGCATAATAGACAGATTCTGGATTGGGGTGATTATTGCGTTGACAATTGTCTTAATACATCTTTTTCTGCATTAACCACTAAGACACTTCCCGCTTCTATATCTGATTTCGTGGATGTATTTTCTGAAGGTGGATGTCAAGATTTACCCCCACATCGGGAATACGATTGTCCTATCAATCTTATCCCCGGAGCAAAATTTCCCAAATGTAGGCTGCATAACCTTTCTGGACCTGAGAGAACGGCCATGAAAGAATATATTGCTGAGAGTTTGGCTAAAGGACACATAAGACCTTCCAAATCTCCAGTGGCAGCTGGGTTTTTCTTTGTAAATTGAAAGGACGGAACCCTTGGACCATGTCTGGATTTCCGTGAACTCAATCGGATTACTGTCCATGATCCTTACCCCCTTCCTTTGATTCCCGATTTGTTTAACCAGATTGTTGATGCCAAGGTGTTCTCCAAGTTGGACTTAAGGGGGGCATATAATCTGGTCAGGATCAAGGAAGGGGATGAATGGAAGACGGCTTTTAACACTCCTGAGGGCCACTTTGAGAACCTGGTCATGCCTTTTGGGTTGACCAATGCTCCTGTGGTCTTCCAGCATTTTGTTAATGACATTTTTCATCACCTTGTGGGGAGGTTTGTAGTCGTGTATTTGGATGACATACTAATCTATTCTCCAGATATGGTGACACATCAGGATCACGTTAGACAGGTGTTGCAGATCTTAAGAGATAACAAATTGTACGCAAAATTAGAGAAATGTGTTTTTGCTGTACAAGAGGTGCAATTCTTAGGATACCTGCTGTCATCTTCAGGTTTTCGAATGGATCCAGAGAAAGTCCGTGCTGTATTGGACTGGGATCGACCTGAAAACTTGAAGGCTCTTATGCTGTTTTTGGGGTTCACCGACTATTACCGAAAGTTTATTAAGAGCTATTCAACAATAGTTAAACCCTTAACTCACATGACTAGGAAAGGGATGTATGTCTCAGTGTGGTCTGATGCAGCATTGCAAGCCTTTTCCGCTGTAAAGGAGTGCTTCTCTTCTGCCCCTATTTTGGTGCAGCCAGATGTGTCACAACCTTTCATTGTGGAGGTTGACGCATCCGAGGTGGGGATAGGAGCAGTTTTGTCACAGGGTCTGTCACCAGGTAAATGGCGCCCATGTGCCTTTTTCTCAAAAAAACTCTCTGCTGCGGAGAGAAATTACAATGTGGGTAACAGAGAGTTACTGGCCATTAAGTTGGCTTTTGAGGAATGGCTTCATTGGTTGGACGGGGCAATTCACCCAATCACGGTATTCACAGATCACAAAAACCTGGCTTACCTTGAGTCGGTGAAACGACTTAACCCAAGGCAGGCCAGATGGTCTTTGTTCTTCACCAGATTCAATTTCATTGTCACGTATCGTCCTGGGATTAAGAATGTCAAGGCGGATGCCTTGTCACGTAGTTTTCCCGGAGGTGGTTACATAGTTACATAGTTAATACGGTTGAAAAAAGACACATGTCCATCAAGTTCAACCAAGGGAGGGGGTAGGAGTGATGAAGGGGAGGGGGACGGGTAACCTTAAGACATGACTCTACATTTCTTAATATGTGGTGACCTTCTTTTTCTCTAAGAATTTATCTAAGCCTGTTTTGAAGCCCTTAGCTGTCTTTGCTGTGACCAGCTCCTGCGGTAGACTGTTCCACAGATTCACAGTTCTTATAGTAAATAAGGCTTGTCGCCCCTGGAGTCTGAACCTTTGCTTCTCCAGGCGGAGGCAGTGCCCCCTTGTCTTTTGAGGGGATTTTACCTGGAACAGTTTTTCACCATATTTTTTGTATGGGCCATTTACATACTTATACAGGTTGATTATGTCCCCCCTTATACGTCTCTTCTCAAGACTAAACAAGTTTAACTCCTTGCCATAGGATGCCTTGTCACGTAGTTTCCCCGGAGGTGGTGATTTTGAAGATCCGATTCCCATTTTGTCAGAAGGGGTGGTGATATCCGCTCTTTACCCTGATCTTGAGGCTAAGGTGTTTGAGGCCCAGGGAGACGCACCGGAGTCTTGCCCCCCTGGGAAATTGTTTGTTCCATCTGAATTGCGTCATAAGGTGTTTGAGGAACATCACTGCACGATGCTCGCGGGACACCCTGGGAGTAAATCCACTGTCGACCTCATCTCTCGTAGATTCTGGTGGTCAGGGCTGCATAAGTGTGTTGAGGACTATGTGTCGGCCTGTAGTGTCTGTGCACACGCTAAGGTGACACATACTCGACCTTCTGGACCCCTACTCCCGTTGCCCACCCCGTCCAGAGCATGGACTCACTTGTCTATGGACTTTATGACTGACCTGCCTGATTCGTCTGGAAAGACAGTTATTCTGGTGGTTGTAGATCGGTTTAGTAAAATGGCGCAATTTATTGCATTGCCCGGACTCCCTAATGCTAAAACCCTTGCACAAGTGTTTGTTGACAACATTGTGAAACTTCATGGCATTCCCACTGACGTGGTCTATGATTGTGGGACTCAGTTTGTGTCCAGATTCTGGAAGGCGTTCTGTACTTGGCTCGGGATACAACTGTCTTTTTCCTCTGCTTTTCATCCTCAGTCGAATGGACAGACGGAGCATACTAATCAGAGTTTGGAGACTTACTTGAGATGTTTTGTCTCTGAGAATCAGGAGGAGTGGTCCTCGTTTTTGTCTCTGGCGGAGTTTGCCATAAACAATCGTAGACAGGAGTCCACTGGCAAGTCGCCGTTTTTTGGTGCATATGGGTTTCACCCGCAGTTTGGCACTTTTTCTGGTTCAGATACCTCTGGTATCCCTGAGGAAGAACTTTTTTTGGCATCATTGTCATCTATATGGCGGAAAATTCAAAGTAACTTGTTAAATATGGGCAACAAGTACAAACGTGTGGCTGACAGGAAACGTATGAATGGTCCAGACCTAAGAGTGGGTGAGTCTGTGTGGCTGTCCACAAGAAACATTAAGTTGAAAGTTCCTTCTTGGAAGTTGGATCCAAGATTTATTGGTCCATATAAGATCACTGCCATTATTAATTCTGTAGCATTTCGTCTTGAACTTCCTCAGGCCCTGAAAATTCATAATGTATTTCACAGATCTTTGTTAAAGAGATATGTTGAACCTTTGGAGCCATCTCCCTTACCACCCGCGCCTGTCATGGTGGACGGCAGTTTGGAATTCCAGATCGCCAAGATTATTGACTCTCGAGTTCTTCGTAGAACTCTTCAATATCGGGTTCACTGGAAGGGTTATGAACCAGAGGAGAGGACGTGGGTACCGGCATCTGACGTGAATGTCAGTCGTTTGGTGAAAGCTTTTCACAGGTCTCATCCGGACCAAGTTGGTCCGGGGTTCCTGGAGGTCACCCATAGAAGGGGAGATACTGTCACGGACATTCCTATGACAGATAACAGGAGGTCTGTCAGATTGGCAACACGTGGTATAATCTGACATGTTTTCCCTTTTTGTTGTTGGTTTTTACCACACCCTTTTCCCTCAGGTGTTCCTGGTGTGGTAATTGTCCCTCCCCTATTTATTGCTTCTTCTCCCGCTATTCCTTGCAGTTTATAGCTTCAGTTGTTGTAGTGGTGAGCAGCAGTTTGGTTTTCAGCTGAGATCCTGGAGCCTCCATTTCTTCATTGAAAGATAAGTTTCCTTTTCCCTCCTGTGTGTTTTGTTATTAGGCCGAAGGGAGACTCCTGTTCGTCCTTCTTTTTTGGAGGAACAGGTAGACTCATTCCTGTCATTAGTTTCCAGGGTCCTATAGGGTCAGTTCGGTGTTTAGGTTCCTGTCTATGAACTTGCCTACATTTGAGGCCTGTTCATACTGGTAGATAGACAGGAATTGAGCCAGGGTTTCCTGTAGGAGGTGTCCATATTCCTTCCTTAGTTTCTAGGCCTAATCTCCTTTCGCTCCTACGCTTGGCTTGGTTAACCAAACTCTCAGCAATATATTCTTTCATGGCCGTTCTCTCAGGTCCAGAAAGGTTATACAGCCTAGATTTGGGCAATTTCACTCTGGGGATAAGATTGGTAGGACAATCGTATTCCTGATATGGGGGTAAATCCTGACATCCACCTTCAGAAAATACATCAGCGAAATTAGATATAAACGTGGGAAGTGTCTTAGTGGTTGAAGCAGAAAAAGATGTATTAAGACAATTGTCAACGCAATAATCACCCCAATCCAGAATCTGTCTAGTATGCCAATCGATGATTGGATTGTGTTTACTTAACCACGGGAAACCCAGAACCAAAGGAGCAGGAAGACCTTCCAACACAAAACACGAAATAAGTTCCTGATAAAATTCACCCACTCTTAATCTGATATCATGCACCATCTGGGACAAACACTTTTGAGATAGAGGTGCAGAATCAATAGCAAACACAGAAATCTTCTTCTCTAATGCACTCGGAGATAATCCATACATACGAACAAACTGAGCATCGATCAGGTTCACCCCTGCCCCGCTGTCGATAAATATGTCAATTCTCACAACCTTTGACTCTAGCGCCACCTCGGCAGTCAGGAGAAAACGGTTACTACAGGATGAAAATAAATGCACATTTTCTGTCTCACCACCCACCCCCCAAGAGTGAGATGGGAATGTAATGCCTCCTTTACTTTTTTCTCTTTTAGAGACTGAATGCATGGACATGCGTTGATAAAGTGTCCTTTCTGTCCGCAGAAAAAACACACTCCCTTTTTATTCCCAGAATGCTTAAATGTGGAAGCAGGAGTAGCTCCCCCTAGCTGCATAGGTTCGTCCCCAGACATCAACCCAGGAGTATCCTCATCCAAGGTGTCATAGGAAGAGAATACACTATGTAATAGTACGTCCTGAGAGCGGGGGCCCCTAGATCTCTCTCTCAGGCGTCTATCCATGCGTACAGCAAGAGTCATGGCGGCTTCCAAAGACACCGGAGTTTCATGAAAGGCCAAAGCATCCTTTAGCCTTTCAGATAATCCTTGGCAAAACTGACTACGGAGACCTGGTCGTTCCATTCGGTATCCGTAGCCCACCTCCGAAACTCAGAGCAATAGATTTCAACAGAGCGCTCACCCTGACAGAGGTCACATAGCTTGGTCTCGACCAGGGAGATGCGATCCGGGTCATTATAGATAAGCCCCAATGCCTTGAAAAATTCATCTACCGACTGGAGAGACTGTGATCCGGTCGGCATAGAAAAGGACTATGACTGTGCATCCCCCTTAAGCAATGAGATCACCACACCAACTCTCTGTTCCTCATTACCAGAAGAATGAGGACGCAGCCTAAAGTACAATTTGCACGCCTCCCTGAACAAAATGAAGTTATCACGTCCCCCAGAGAATCTATCAGGGAGAGCGACTTTAGGCACCAGACAGGCCTGGCAACCACCACCCCCGGGACCAACAGCCTGTGGTCTCTGAATCTGGGTGACGGTCGAGCAGAGGTCAGCTACCTCCAAAGAGAGACCCTTTAGCCGTCCTGCCAGTGCAGTAATTGGGTCCATGTCCGTACAAAAATGGACAAAATGACGATTTTGGGCGGTTTATAATGTCACACTCTGATGTGGGGGGGATATCCCACACCAAGCGCAGGAGGAATGGGGGGGGAGAATGAGATTAGGCCTATAGGCCTATACAAACCCTGACTCCAGTCCTGCCCTTCTAACAGTATGAGCAGGCCTAGAAGGTAGGCGAGTTCATACGCTGGAAACCTGGGACCCTTACTGTCCCTGAAGGACCCTGAAGCCAGTGACAGTAATGAGACAAACCATTTTTCCACCAACCTGGATGAACAGTAGTCTCCCCACAGGCTCAAACACCAAAACACTGGGAAGATATAAACAAACAAACGAAAGGGAAGGAAGCTTTCCTGAAGATTGTGGCAGCAATGGGATCTCCACAGAGAAACACACACCAAACGATCACAGACACCACAGAAAATATAAACCGCACAGCATGGTGAGAGAACCAACACTAAATAGACAAAGATAATTACAAAGATACCTACACCTGAAGGGAGAGGGTGTGGTGAATGTCAGCAACAACAAAACAATCAAAGGAGAACCTGTCAGCTTAACCCATGGGTTGCCAATCTGACAGACCTCCTGATACCTGTCACAGGAATGTCCGTGACACAAGCACTGTCTCGGCTATTCCTGACAGTCCTATAGAAGTTAATGGAGCTATGGCTGCGCTTGAGCATTGAGCTCTCCATTTATTTCTATGGGACTTCTTAAAACAGCCAAACTTTGGTTGGTCTATTTCCATCAGTCTCAGAGCAAATAATGGAGTGTTGGCCGCACTTGCATGGTGTGCTCTCCATTCATTTCCAGGAGTCTTCTGAAAATAGATGAGGGCTGGCTTGGCTATTTCCAGCACTCCCATTAAAGATAATGTAGTGGTGGCCAGACTTGCACTGTGTGCAGTCCATTCAGCTCTACAGGACTTCCAAAAATAGTAAGTAGTGGCCCAAGATAATTGCTCAACTAACACTCCACCCCCTTTGACAAACTTTGTTGTATAGCAACTGAAAACATCATTAATATACAAAAGAACACATGTTTATTAAAAGACTTTTAGCTGCAATGTGTAGATGGTCACCTGTGCATTTCTGTGTACATAAGCTGGTCTATTGGATGTTCTTCATCTAATGGATCATCCCAGGTGAAGTATGGCGTCTCCAAGGCAGAAATTCCTTGTTCTGTGCAGCTGGATCCTATAAAAGAAAAAACGTAAGTACAAGCATTTAGAGAAACACAGACAGGCAGATGTAGGATGTACTGTCTGGAGGTCACATGATCTTACACAAAACTCCAGGATAGCAGCTGTCACCCATGATCTAGAAAATAATGAACAATAATGTTTAGTTGACAAAAAATCACAGATGTAGCTATAATTTAAAAAAAAAACACAATAAGAAATCCCGGCACCTTATTTTAAGGTTCGCTTGTTGGAGGCACTGACATCTATCATTATACAATCCCCATCCTTGTCAAATTGGTATTTTTCTTCAACATCGGACATTTCTACATCATCGGAGTACTGCCGTTCCCCAACTTCCATTGGTTCTTCTACATCAGCATCCTTCATCTTAATCTCATCAGGATACTGTCTGCTCTCTACTTCCATATCCTCGACTTAATCCATTGCTACTTGTTGTCGCTTGCACTGGACAACCTCTTCCAGTTTGTATTGCTTAAGCAGAACTGCCTCCACTTGATCTATCTCCAATCTGCAATGCTTGTATTTTTGTATATGTATCTATACATAGATATGTGAGTGTGTGGTAATTAAGGTAATCTATTTTAATTTCCACTATAAGGCCTCGTGTTGACCAGCTATGAGATTTAGGCTTTTATTGTCTCTTTGTCATGCATTGTTCATTACAGTATGTATGCAGCTGCACAGTGGGGAACAGATTACATGCAGTAAGTAGAACACAATTATATTGCAAGCCGTCATTTAGAGTTTGATGTCAATGAAAAACTTAGAATTGACCAATGATTGTGACATGAAACCAATGAGTAATGAAGGGACATTTATTCATCACCAATCCAAGCCATTGTGACAATGGATAATTGTGTTCCCCACACTATTATAATATACAGAGTCCATATTATAATACACAGAGTCCATATTATAATACAGAGTTTATATTTTAATTAGGGTTGAGCGAATCAAAGTTGACGAAGTGGACTTCAATCCAAATTTCAGGGAAAATTCAAATTTCCTCCTGCCTCATTGTAACGTATCAATTTTCCCTTAAATGGAGATTAAAAAAAAAAATCATACTTACCTTACCCATTTGAGCACGAAGAGCTCGTCATGGTCATCACGCACCGCGCAAAATTTCGTGCTGGATCTTCAAGTAAGATGGATGGATAAGGTAAGTATGAATTAATTTTTTTTTTAATTATTGACCCTGAAAGGCCTTAATATTAATGTTAGAGGCCGCGATCAGCAATGAACACGGCATCTGAGGAGTTCAAGGAGGGGTGGGGGGGGGCGGCACAATCTCCATAACTCGTCATTGTGCCCACTACTTACAAAGTAATTTGTCACAGAGGAAATTTATTTGTAAAATTATGCAAAGCAGCTGAATCAAATTTTGAAGAACTTCGCTCATAACCAATTGTAATACACAGAATCCATATTGTAATAGAGAGTCCATATTATAATACACAGAATCCATATTATTGTAAACAGAGTCCGTATTATAATACACAGTGCCCATACAAAGAGGGGCAGATTTATTAAAGGATTTATTCTGGTTACCATGAACATAACTTATGTTTTAGACTTATTCATCATCAATAATGACCTAATATAATGTCAATTTCACATATTTAGTAGTTATAAAAGTAATTTTCTTCCTCTGCCACCCACAGTTTCCTCATACGTTACCATGGCATCGACCTGTAGTTCTGAGCCTTTGTTAGGTCGAGCATGCTCAGTGTGTTGATTTCAGTTCTCTAGCTAAATGTTAGTATGCTGCTGATTACTGAGAAGAGGGGGCGTGACAGCACTGTGATATCAGGCAGCCAATCAGTAAACAGCAACACTCATGAACAAGCACAGACTCACAGCAGGAAAGCTATGGATTGTGGGGATGTGTGTGTAGTTTTGTGAGGGAAGATCAGGCACATGATACTCTCAGTGTGTTGCAGGCTCACACAGGAGCTAGACAAATGGATTGCAAGGTAAAATGAAGTTCTGGTTATATGTATAGGTATGGGTTCTGGTTGGGTCACAGCTCGCAGTCCTAATGCAGTTTGTTCAAAAATTAAGTTACTTTACCGGAACACCCCTTTAAGACCAGCATTTATTCAAACTTTATTCAAACTTAAAATCAGTTATTCACAACTGATTTTGCAAACGTTGTTAATTCTGTTTCATAAGAATTAAAGGAAAATAGAGGTGAAATTTCAATATTTCAATGTTTTTGGCAGATTTTACATTTTCATCCATTTTTCCAGTAACTAGTAATGTGAACAATTCTGTCAATCAGAATATAACTATCAGGAGAAACAATGTGCGGGCACTAACAATGCACAATGTTCATTCCCATTATGTGGCTCAGTTCTCAGTGCTTCATCTTACGACTCAGCCAATAAAGTAATAGCAAAACAGTATTAAGGTAGTAGAAATGAAAGTGGGTATAAAGCATTATGTATAGGCAAGTATCCTGTCATTACCACTATTTAATCATATCTGAGTGGTGCCGTACAAGCTACGGGGGGAGGGAAGGGGAAAAGGATCTCCTACGGTGTGGCAGACCCAAGGTAGGCACTCACCAGCATGTACAGATCTGTTAGGAAGAGCAGGAAGGGATTATTCCACCCAAGGTGCCCATATTTTTAAGAACTGATCATGACGGTCTGTTACTATGGAGGTCAATTATTCGTTGACCATATAAAAATCTAGAAGTCCAGGGAGGGTTTTTTCCAGGCCGCTGCAATCGTTTTATTTGGTGGCCAAGAAAAAGAAACGTATTAAGCATTGGGAGAGTGGGGGGTTCTTGGGATTCTCTTGTTAAGCAATTCCTCCCATGGGTTCTTTAGGATATTATAACCTGTTACTGAGTTAATGAGGTTATAACCTATTCACTTGGAGGCAATCCCACCAGATATGCATACGTCACCTACAGATTGACAACTCCTGACACAGTTGGGAGAGTAGCCTGGGCTATTCTAAGTGGAACAAAATACCAGCAGAATAATACTTTATACGTCTCTAACATAAATTTGTTTTGGCCACTTTTATGTGTAGAATCTCAAATTTGTTTCCACTGATCATCAGTTAAGGTAGAGCTCAAGTGTGACTCCCACTTCTAAATGTTGTACAACTGGGTTCTATAAGAGTTATGTATTAGAATGGTATAAATTTCTGTGATGAACCCTCTAGCATGTGGATGATGCATGCAATAAGTTTCGAAAGCAGTCAAAGATATAGAGATAGTTGCATTTTTGAGAAGGGATTCAATAAAATGTTTTAGTTGGAGCTAACGAAAGGTTTCAGTTGACGGTAGCTCAAATCTGCTTTGTAAGGAAGTGAATATAGCCGCACCATCGAGGGAAGGTAAGTAATAAATTCTTGTGAGTCTAAACGATCCTGGGGAAATCCTGTCCCAGGGTCAAAAACAGGTTATTTAAAAGAATTAGAAGAGGCAGGTGCGGGGAAAGTAACTGAGCTGAGTATTTGACCGAGTCCCAAATTTTGAGAGAGTGCTTCAGGATGGGATTAGTAATAATAGGTTGAGAGGCAAGTGGAACCCATAGCATGGAGTCAATGGACAGAGGAGCAGTCTCCAAGGCTTCAATGGAAAGCCAAAGTGGGGTATCTCTGATAGATTGCATAGTAACATAGTAACATAGTTTATAAGGCTGAAAAAAAGACACCTGTCCATCCAGTTCGGCCTGTTTTCCTACAAGTTGATCCAGAGGAAGGCAAAAAAACCCTGTGAGGTAGAAGCCAATTTTTCCCACTTTAGGGAAAAAATTCCTTCCCGACTCCAATCAGGCAATCAGAATTACTCCCTGGATCAATGACCAATCTCTAGTAACTATAACCTGTAATATTATTAACCTCCAGAAATACATCCAGGCCTCTCTTGAACTCTTTTAGTGAACTTACCATCACCACCTCCTCAGGCAGAGAGTTCCATAGTCTTACTGCTCTTACCATAAAGAATCCTCTTCTATGTTTGTGTACAAACCTTCTTTCCTCCAGACACAGAGGATGTCCCTTCGTCACAGTCACAGTCCTGGGGATAAATAGATCATGGGAGAGATCTCTGTACTGACCTCTGATATATTTATACATAGTTATTAGATCTCCCCTCAGTCATCTTTTTTCTAAAGTGAATAAGCCTAATTTTGATAATCTTTCTGGGTACTGTAGTCCACCCATTCCAGTTATTACTTTAGTTGCCCTCCTCTGAACCCTCAGAACTGTAAACAGTACTCCATGTGTGATCTGACTAGTGATTTGTAATGTGGCAGGACTATGTTCTCATCATGGGCATCTATGCCTCTTTTGATGCAACCCATTATCTTATTGGCCTTGGCAGCAGCTGCCTGACACTGGTTTCTACAGCTTAGTTTGCTGTGTTCACTAAAATTCCTAGGTCCTTTTCCATGTCAGAGTTACCCAATATTTTACCATTTAGTATGTACTGGTGACTTGCATTATTCCTTCCCATGTGCATAACCTTACATTTGTCAGTGTTAAACCTCATCTGCCACTTCTCTGCCCAAGCCTCCAGTCTATCCAGATCCATCTGTAGCAGTGTACTGTCCTCTTCTGTGTTAATTACTTTACATAGTTTAGTGTCATCTGCAAAAATTGATATTTTACTGTGCAAGCCTTCTACAAGATCATTAATAAATATATTGAAGAGAATAGGGCCCAATACTGACCCCTGTGGTACCCCACTAGTGACAGTAACCCAATCTGAATATGTGCCGTTAATAACCACCCTCTGTTTTCTATCACTGAGCCAGTTACTTACCCACATACAGACATTTTCTCCCAGGCCAAGCATTCTCATTTTATATACTAACCTTTTATGTGGTACCGTGTCAAATGCTTTGGAGAAGTCCAGATATACGACATCCATTGATTCGCCGCGGTCCAGTCTAGAACTTACCTCCTCATAGAAACTGATTAAATTGGTTTGACATGACCGATCCCTCATGAAGCCATGCTGATAAGGAGTTATTTGCTTATTTTCATTGAGGTACTCCAAGATAGCATCTCTTAGAAAACCCTCAAACAGTTTACCCACGACAGATGTTAAACTTACCGGCCTATAGTTTCCAGGCTCTGTTTTTGGACCCTTTTTGAATATTGGCACCACATTTGCTATGTGCCAATCCTGTGGAACACTCCCTGTCAGTATAGAGTCCTTAAATATCAGAAATAAGGGTCTGGCGATGACATTACTTAATTCTCTTAGTATACGGGGGTGTATGCCATCCGGGCCTGGCGATTTGTCTATTTTAATCTTTTTAAGATGCCGCTATACTTCTTCCTGGGTCAGACAGGGCACTTTTAATGGGGAATTTACTTTTATATTCTGCATTTCATCTGAAAGTTTATTTTCCTCAGTGAATACAGTGGAGAAAAAGATATTTAGTAGCGTTGCTTTCTCCTCATCGCTCTCTGCAACTCCCCCCTCATTACTCTGCTAATTGAGCTCTTTGAGTAGCTTGGTAATACCCTTGATAATTCGGTACCGTGAGACCTCCTTTGAGTGTATGTCTATATAAAGTGGAGCGCAGTGCTCTGGGAATAGAATTATTCCAAACAAATTGAAGAGACATCAATTGTATGGTTTTCAGGAAATATGGCAGAACTGCGACCAGGAGAGCTTTAAAATATTATAATAATTTGGGCAACAAAGACCTTTTTAGAGAGTTAACTCTCCAGATCCAAGATAGGTGGTAGCGGCTCCAGCTTTCTAGAAGTAGTCTCAACTTTCAGAGGAGAGGTGGTGATTGTGTGAGTAAAGTGTATTGCAGGAGGCTGTTAAATGGACTCCTACATGACCATCGGAAAGGGAAATTAAAGCAAAGTCGTGAAAGGTCCGATGAAGGGAGTGAGATAATAAATGCTTTATTAATAGTCAGGCCTGAGACCGAGGTAACAGGTCAATTTTATCATAGGGAACACTTAAAAAAGCATAAAACTGTTGTGCAATCGCGTTTTTTTTTTTCAATTCTATCCCTTTTGGAATTTTTTTTCCATCTCTCCAATACTTCATGTGAAATATTAAATAATGCTATTAGAAGATACACCTTGTCCTGCATAAAACAAGCCCTCATATGGCTATGTGAACAGAAAAATAAAAAAGTTACAGCTCTGGGAAGGCGAGGCATGAAAAACATAAACGCAAAAATAGAAAATCGCAGGATCCTCTAAGGATGAAATCATTCCAGGACGTAAACAACTAATCAAACGTATCACAATTAGATATTTATATATAAGAAACCATTATCTCCATTGCATTCTACTTGAAAAAAATAAAAAGTGGCAGATTGGTTCATTTTCAGAAATTTACTGCTTACAATTACATGTTCATTGAGCTACATGCCAGAATATTTTTTCAATTTCAAGCAAGCCTCACCTTAAAAGCTGTGACATAAGTTCTTGATATATTGAACTTGATGATAGATGCAATATATCTGGCACTACCGGGGGGCAGAGAAGTATTATATACTGGAACTATGGGGGAGATATATAATACAGGAAGCACTACAGGAGGGGCATTATAAATATTGGAGGCACTGGTGGCATTATTACTACCAGGAATACTGTGGGGCCAGTATTATTATTGGGTACAATATAGAGGACATTACTATTAATGGAAGCACTCTTGGGGAGTATTATCACTATCGGGGGCACTATTGTAATGAGGGCTAATGGAAAAGGTGCTGGGATCATGGGAGCACTCATAGGCACGCATGCACAGCAGCCCCCATCCTGGCCACCTCGGTATATGTGATGCAGTGGTGGCTGTAACCCATGGAAACGAGCAGTGTATAATGTGATGGAAAAATGAGTCCAGCCAGCATTTGCTGAAGAGACACAACCCCTTTAATTTTCAAAATCTTAAATGGGTTATCCCATAAAGCCAACCTCAATTCAAAAATTAGCTGAGCACCGTGGGTCTGGCTTCAAGTACCCCAAACAATCTGCTTTTATTGCTTAAAGGTAACCTGTCATCTCCAAAACACCCCCTGAACTAGAGTAAGCGTTGTATAGTGTAAGTGAAGCTGAATCCAAATATGTAAGTTTTATCTTCATACTCACTTCCATTCTGACGCTGTGCTCCCACAAACCAGCAGTAAAATGCATTGAGAGGACTCTTCTTTGAGCCCTCTCAATTATGTGAGTGAGCACCGGAGTCCTCTCAGTGCATTTTACTGCAGGTTTGTGGGAGCACAACATCAGAATGGAAGTGAGTATGAAGATAAAAATTATAGTATATAACTGGACCTGACGTCATTTACACTAAGCACCTCTTACTGTAGTTTGGAGGGTGTTTCAGAGCTGACAGATTCCCTTTAAGTGGAAGGCCTTAGTCACACATCTGTCTGGAAACCCGTGATGATGGTCAGTGATTCACCCATGAAGATTTCCGTGAAGAATCAGTGTTTGGTCTGTGTGCCCATTGTGTCCATGTGTCCGTTTGCTCTACGTGTGCTATCAGTGTTTCACGGACACTGCACAGCTGAAAATAAATTTTAAAATCATTTCCTATAAATGGTCCGTGAAACACGGATGGTTTCACAGACTATAATGGGCATGATAGATTGTTAAACACAGACTTAAATAGGTTATACTTCTGTGCTAAAACATGGATATGTGAATACACACATTAAAATGAATGGGTACATGTGGGAGAACATGGACAGCACATGTATACAGTTGAAGTGAGGCGTTACATTAATACTACTCTTTGTGATCAGCTGTCCACTTATATTGTGTCTATCCATATTGTCCTATTAGACTTGATGAAATCATGTATATTTTACATTACGCAAAAATCTTATTTGTTGAAAATTGCTAAAATGTTAGCAAGAAATATCTTTTTTCAATTTAAGGGATTCTGTCAGCACATTTCACACCACTAAACCACTAACACAGTTGAACAGTTTTATGCTCCCCAGGTGTATCAGCAACCTGCCTAACTGTGAGAATTTTGGCATAGAACGGAGGTGAAATTGTTCTCCGTTGCCCCATTTATATTCAGCAGCGCTATATACATAGTTGAATAACTTTCTGAATATGTTGCTCATCTGGTATTGAAGCTGATTTACTACCTGTATTATAGCCCATTTAAACATTTCCAGAATTTTCCTTAATTTTATATGTAAATTATATGTGAACTGTCACAAGAATAAAATCCAATTAGTGATCATTAATCAGTTTTTATGTCACTTTGATTGTTATATGCCTTCATAGTAATATTTTATAATCATTTTTACTTAGGTGGTCTCACCATTAATTAATGTTTACTGTATAGATCAGAAAAAATGAACATTTCCCATTAACATGCTGTTAAAAAATGATCCAGTGAAGTTATGACAATTATAGTGTGGAGCCACCTGGTGTTCAAAGTGCATATGCATGTTCACCTAATGAGTTGAGTGCTGGTTAGACATGCATGCTCAGTCACTCTCCCCACAGCTAGGTCTCTGCACAGTGATCCTCTCAAACAGCTTTATGCTCTGCTTATCAGTAGTTGAGAAGAGCATCTGCAGTAGAATGACCTGAGAAGACCCCTGCAGGCAGAAAGGGCTATATTGTCAGCAGCCAGAGGTTGAAAGAGACTGATTATGTCCAGAGATGAGCGAATAGATCCTGAACAAATTGAATTTGAAAAAAATTCTCCTCAAATATAAATCCCAGATTTGTCATAAATGTCACAAAAATTATCCTTACATGAGAATCTGAAGTTTTGGCAATTCAATTTATGTTTACTCTCTTTTTATTAAAGAAAAGTATAATCTTGTACATCTATTGTAAGCAAGCAGTAACAAATTTCATAATAAAATATTACATTCCACAAAAAAACATGACAGAAATGTAGATTGCCATCAACAACCACACTAAACATACTTTAAGAGTATCGGCACTCTATCTATAATAAGTCAGTAACATGTATACTATACTAGTAAAATGTGCGAGATGGGATTAGCAAGCGTCTAACATATTGCTCTAGCAAAGTGGTATAGTGGCATTGCCACCATATGTACAAGCTTGGTAAGTATTCATTTTATCTAAATATTTTCAGCATTTTGCTGAGAAAACAGAAAGCCAAACAGAAAAAGCAGGCAAGAATGTATGGAAAGGAAGAGAAAGAAAAAGAAAAGAAACAGAAGAGAAAAATCAGGAATCACTTATGCCACTGGGGGCTGGTACTCCGGTTCCAGGCCCGTCCCCGCCATCACCCCAAGCAGTGTCAGCGCTAACACACCCTCATCTGAACATTTCAACAATTAGTTGAGAAAATTCTGTGGAGTCTAAATACAATGAGAGAGCACTCCATTTCTTAAGGAAACTGTCTATTTGATCATGTGAAATAGCTATCAATTCTTCCATGCGGAATATATGTCTGAGTTCTGATGCCCACTCACCTAACGTGGGTGCAACATTCTTTTTCCAGTGACGTGGGATCACAGATCTCGCCGCAGTGAGAAAAAATCTCAATGCGCTTTTCTTTACCTGAGCCAACGTCCCTGGAATCAATGAGAGGAGGGCTACTTTAGGAGTGTTAATGATCCTTTTACCAGAAAATTTAGTATGTATCTGAAACACCTGAATCCAAAAATTGTTTATAATGGGACAATGTCAGGTCTGGTCATCAGAGAACATAGGTTCTATGTTTTGCTTGGTTTTCTGAGTTTTTGTGTGTTTCTGTTTAGTGCCTACGCCTTGCCTTGAACCACGTTCACACTGTGGGTTGTTTTGGAGCCAACGCCCAGCTTCTTGTTTGGTTTGTCTACTCAGGGTTAATACTCAGGTGCTGGCTGAGTGGCTTCTCTGAATCTGGTCCATTCAGAACCTGGGGGTGGGATTTCTTCCTGCATATATACCTACCTTCCTCTCTGCTCCTTGCTGGTTTTTGCAATTCCTTGCTATTCCTGCTTGCGTTGTATTGTGTATCCTGACTGCTGATTTGACCCTTGGCTTGTATCTGACTACTCTACCGTCTTCTGATTTTGTACTTTTGTTATTCCTGGTTTTGACGCGGCTTCCTGACTATCCATTTGGTGTTTTGTCTGTCTTGTTTGTTGTTCCCTGTTCCCTGCACCTTATACAGTGTATTTTGCAGTCCTCGTGGTTGTCGCCCCACGGTTTAGCGGGGGTGAGGCAATAGGCAGGGACAGAGGGTTGGGTAAGCTCAGGGCACACGCTCCTCTGTTGTCTGTTTATCCCAACCTTGACAGACAAGACCACCAAATGTGTAGCATGGTGCCTTCTTCTTGGTTACGTCTCCAGCAAAGGCTAGGAGTGGAGGGGAACATCTTATATAGCGTCACTGGACAGTAATACCATCTAGAAAGAATCTTGAAATTCTTTTCCTTGGCCTGTACTGCAATAGATAATCCATGAGAGAACGCACACATCTTCACCATCTCCTCCGGGGAGAATGAGGTCTGCAAGTCAGCTTCCCATTTTTGGAAAAACGGGGCTGGATCAGAATGGCTAATAGACACTAGTATGCTATATGTCTGTGACACTAGTTTGTAATGGGAGTCGGGTTTTAGGAATAGGTTGTCAAAATCCGTCAGTTTATGAGCCAACGTGTGTTCAGGAAGCCTGCTTAAAAAGGACCTAAGCTGGGCGTACATAAACCAAAGGGGCTGATTGGTCCTTTCTTCCTGGTTAAAAGAGTCTAGGGTTCTAATCTTAGCATTTGACACATTGTTGCATATTCTGGGATATGCGGATTTGTGCCAGATCAGAAATGTGTCAGTTTCTAGGCTGGGGAGAAAAGCTGGATTACCCATCAGCGGAGTCATAGGGCCTGGTCTACAAGATATCTGTGACTTAGAAACCCATTCATCCCAACAAGTCAGTGTGTGCCTAACCAGATATGGCCAATCCTCTGGTGGAGGTCTGGGGGTATCCATGGGGCAATCAACAAGTCCTTGGAGAGAGGTATCATTCTATCTGGACCCAGAGTTTTGGAGATGACCTGTTGGCCCAGTTGAGAATTTTCATGAGTGTTGCTGAAGCATGATACAACCTGAGATCTGGCAAGCCCACACCTCCCTTAAGTTTAGGCTTAAAAAGTGTTTTCGCTTTAATCCTAGGTCTGCTCGTTCCCCATATAAACCGAGTGATTGTTCTCTGGACGGTTAGAAAAAAAGCTACTTGGTGTACAGATAGGTATTGTCTGGAACAGATACAGAAATCTAGGAAGTATGTCCATTTTTACCATGCCCATCCTCCCAAACCATGTGAGAGCTCTGCGGGAATAATTCCCCAGCTCTTCCAATATTTTCTTCTGTAACGGTAAATAATTGAGCGGGTACAATAAATGTAATTGAGACGGCAACTGAAGTCCCAGGTAGGTCAAGCTCCGAGTCTGCCAGTGGAAAGAGAAACTATTCTTCACAAGAGATATGTCTGGGAGGGAAATATTCAGTAACTCACTCTTGGTGAGGTTAATCTTGAAATTGCTAAGAAGACCATATCTCTTGAATTCCTGAAGAATGGATGGAAGTGAGATATGTGGATTTGAAACATAAAGTAAAAGGTCATCCGTATAGAGCGCCAATTTGTGATGGCGGTTTCCTATCTTAATCCCCTTTACATTCTGGTTTTGTCTTATAGCAATACCCAAATGCTCCATTACTAAAACATTTAAAAGAGGGGAGAGGGGACACCCCTGTCTGGTTCCATTGTTGATGTTAAATGGGGGAGCTAGAATTCCGTTCACTCTAACTCTGGCCATGGGGTTAGTATATAGGGTGCTCACTTTATCTACAAACTTAGAACCTTAGCCTATTTGTTTTAAAGAGGCTAACATAAATCTCCAGTTAACCCTGTCAAATGCCTTCTCGGCATCTACCGACAGGAGACAAAGGGGTATCTGACATTTTTTTGCTCTAGAGATGAAATTAATTGTTCTGATCGTGTTGTCTCTGGCTTCTCTCTTAGGTACGAAAACCAACTTGGTCGCCATGAATGATTGACGGAAGTATCTTGCTAAGTCTGTTCGCTAGGAGCTTAGAGTATATTTTAATATCACAATTAATTAAAGAGGCTCTGTCACCAGTTTTCAACCTATGTCATTAGATATATAGGCACATAGAGCTCTTAATCCTTTCCCCACACATACCTTTATATGCCAGAAGCAATCAGCCATTAGCCAAGAAAATGCACTTTTAAAAATATGCTAATGAGGCTTCGGAGCACCGTGGGGTGTGTTCTTCTTGTCTGAGCACCGCATCTGCGACGGCCTTCGTGCTCCTAACACCGCCCTGCCTCCTATAAACACGCCCCCCTTCTTCTAGATGGACAGCGCTAGATCCTCTGGTCTAGCGCTGAAATCCCATGCCTGCGCACTGACCCGATGTACGGCGTGTGCGCACTACAATTACAGCGCCGAACTCTGCAAGCGCTTTCTGAACCCGGAAGTGATGGCGCGTGCGTGCTACATAGAACGCACTTGCAGAGTTTGGCGCTGTAATTGTAGTGCGCACGCGCCGTACATTGGGTCAGTGCGCAGGCGCGGGATTTCAGCGCTAGACCGGAGGGTCTAGCGCTGTCCATCAAGAAGAAGGGGGGCGTGTTTATAGGATGCAGGGCGGTGTTAGGAGCATGAAGGCCGTCGCAGATGCGGTGCTCAGACAAGAAGAACACGCCCCACGGTGCTCCGAAGCCTCATTAGCATATTTTTAAAAGTGCGTTTTCCTGGCTAATGGCTGATTGCTTCTGGCATATAAAGGTATGTGTGGGGAAAGGATTAAGAGCCCTATATGCCTATATATCTAATGACATAGGTTGAAAACTGGTGACAGAGCCTCTTTAACAAAACGGGCCTATAGTTAGCACAAATTGTTTTATCTTTATTAGGTTTTGGGATCACCACTATGTGAGCTTCAAGAGCTTGCTTGGGGAAGGGGCTTGAGGGCGATATTCCATTAAACACTTTTAAAAGGAAAGGAGATAACAGGTCACAAAACTTTTAGAAAAAGGTCGCTGTAAAATCATCCGGGCCTGGGCTTTTCCCTCCCTTCAGAGCAGACAGGACTTCCCTAATCTCCACTTCCAAAAAGTCTTCTTCTAATGACGAACTCTCGCTTCCTGAGATGGAGGGCAAGGCCGTCACTGATATGTATGTGGAAATACGGTGATCTAACTCCGGCTGAGGCATATCAGACAGTTGACCCTTAATGTTGTAAAGGGCCTCATAAAATGACTTGAAGACTTTAGCAATTTGGCCAGGATGATGAGCCAAAACGTCGCTTTCATCCCTAATGTTGGGAATATAGCTTGATTGTTGTCTGGCGTGTATTAGTCTAGCAAGGGCTTTCCCCGGTTTATTAGCGTTTTAATAGAGGTAGCTATGAAACTTCTCTCTATTCCTACTGGCAGACTCAGAGATGAGGTCCTGAAGCTTATCCTTAGCCAATGTAAGTTCGGTAAGGGTCTCAGACGTAAGGGACCTTTTGTGAGATTGCTCTAGAACTGCTACCTGAGTTAAGAGCTTTTGTATCTTAAAGGCTTGCTCTTTCTTGAGGTGTGAGCCATTGTGGATGACCACTCCTCTCAATACACATTTCAATGCTTCCCACTGTAGAGGGAGAGATGTTGGATCTGCAGAATGGACAGATAGGAAGTCTTTAATGGCAGTCTCCAGAGTACCTACACAGACCCTGTCCCGAAGAAGGGCCTCATTGAGGCGCCAAGACCACTCCTTAGCCACTAGTCCCGGTAGTTCTAGGAAAAGATAAATTGGGGAATGATCAGACCAGATTGAGGAGCCAGTACTAGTTCGTGGATGGAAAGTTAGTGCATGATGGGAAATTAGAAACATATCTAACCTACTGTATGACTGACGGGCTGGAGAGAAGTAGGTATAATCTTTGACTTTTGGATGCAGAACCCGCCACACATCCACCAACTGTCTAGAGTGCAACACTTGTTTAACCCGTGAGATCTGGGGACCGTCGATTTACCCTTGGAGTAGTCTAGAGCTGGGTCTAGAGTTAAGTTGAAATCGCCCCCTAGTAGCATAATTCCCTCAGCAAAAGCATCAAGTTTGGACATTATGCCCCTAAGGGCCTTACTTTGTCTGGCGTTCGGCAGATAAAGGTTTCCGGTGTACGTTATCCCATGGATCTGTAATTTCAAAAAAAGGAATCTTCCCTGTGGGTAAACCTGTTGATCTAGAAAAGAATATGGTAAAGATTTATGCAGAGCAATAGAGACCCCTCTTGATTTGGATTTAGGGTTTGTACTATGAGCCCAATATGAGTAATATTTGGAATATATTTTAGGCACATGATCTCGCCTAAAATGGGTTTCCTGCAATAGGAGGATTTGTGCTCTTTCTTTGTGCATACCATACAATATTTTAGAATGCTTTTCTGGGACATTAAACCCTCGTACATTTAGTGAGGCGAGCCTGACACCCGGAGCAGCCATGGCTTTAGGGAAACACAACAGTAATGAATTACGAGTAGGAAAGACAGGAGGGAAAAAAGTAATGAAGAAAGAAAAACAAAAGGAAAGAAAGGCGGAAAGGAAAGAAACAAAGAAGGTATAAAGAGGCCCATGATGCCTTTGTGAAGAGGGGTGCAACTTCTCTGCGATCAGAGAATATTTACTTAGTCGGAGACGGACTTCCAATGACATAGCTGTGGAGCCATCTTAGGACAAGATATCTAGGAAAAACATGTATATAAACAATATAAAGCTATACCCTTGTGTGAAAGGTATTAGGCAAGGACTAAGTATTAAACCTAATGCCATCGAACATTTCTGGGCACCTAGGAGGCTAAACAGTAACACATAACTAAATGGCATTCTGGAACCAGCCTTAGCTTGAGGGCTGCTATTTGGAGCTGGAGGCGCTCAGGGGGACCTCTATGTTTTAGAGAATATTCGAACCAAATGAAGATAACAGACAGTTAATTCAGGTGGGCTGAGTGTCCTTGTTGGATTGTTGGAAGTTCCCTCCTGGTTTGCGCAGGAGACAGCGAGTAGGCAGCGGTGGTATATGGTATCAGTCAGGAACCTGGATCTGAGGGAGTTCCAAAGCCTGGAGGAATGCAGGTAGGTCTTCTGGATCCCGCAGTTCCATGCGGTGGCCATTCTTGCGTAACACTAGTTGGAAGGGAAACCCCCACGTATATTGTATGTCATTAGCCCTGAGGAGATCTAGCAAAGGCTTGAAGGCTCGTCTCTGAGCCAAAGTAGAACGTGATAGGTCTTGCAATATTATAAGGGAAGCTCCATCGAAATCTATAGTGGTAAAGTTGCGTGCTTTATGCATTATCTCTTCTTTCACCGCATAGTAATGCAGACTACTGATGACATCTCTCGTTTAAAAGGATCAGGGTTGATGGGAGCCAGGATCCTGTGTGCCCTATCAAGCTCCAACCTTTCGGAGATGGGTCTTCCTAAGATAGAGCTGAAGAGGCCCTGTAAAGTGGGAATCAAGTCCTCTGACTTAGTGGCTTCTGGTAAACCTCTCACCCTAATATTGTTTCTTCTATTGCATGTCGTCATGCAGGTGATAGAGTTGGCAGATATGACGATCTCTTTCTTCTCCCCTGGCTGTCAGCTCCTCCACTTTAGAGGCAGAATGATCATGCATGGAAGCAACTTCCTCCACTTTTTCCTCTATGGCTTGTACATTAGCTTTCACTGCAGAAATTTATTTTCTATAAGAATCCTCAAGCCTCTCCACAAATTTCTCCATCTCCTCTCTAGTAGGAAGGAGCTTCATATGTTCTCTCCAATCCCACTGGGAGTCTAAATTGTTTTTTTCCCCCATATCATCGGTCGATGGGAGCTCAGCGGTACCTGCAGGTTGCAGCATCTTCATGCTTTGTGCACAAGATGGCGGGTGCCTCGTGGTTGAGCTCTGTGGAAGGGGACCTGTGGCCATGGAGGGTGAGGTAGGACCTCGATGTGGAGTATCAGCTCCTGAAGTTGGAATCGGTGCTGTGGGCTCTTGGGCTTTTGCTGACTGTGCCGGCGCGGTGGGAGACAATGTAGGCTGGAAAGGAGCGGCCTCTGGATTGTGGCCAGCAGCGGGCGTATCTCTTCCCGGTCCCGGGGTAAAGAAGCGATGCAAGCCTCTTTCCTCGTTTGGGGTCCCAGTCAGGGTAAGATTAACTAGGGACCCTTTCCTTGTCCTCACCATGGGTGAGCGATCTCTAGCTGAGGTGGGATAGCCAACGATATCTTGTCTGGACGGCGGGAGCTCTCAGATGGTGCATGCTCAATCCACCACAGTCAGGCCAAGCCCTTCTTGGCAATTCCATTTAGAGGAATCGCGCAAAATGGTGACTGCCATTTTACACTTGAAATTCAGTACAGTGAGGAAAACAGGGCAGTGAAGATGCGCAAGGAGAATGACATGGCCTGCGATGGGGCCCAGGCTGATGGGCTTGCCCATAATGCCTTGAAGTCAGCCTGACAGCCAAAATGTAGGGAGGATATTGGCTGGGCTAGCAGGCACTGTGTTAGGCTACTTTCACACTAGAGCTTCTAATTTCCGGTATTGAGATATGTCATAGGATCTCAATACCAGAAAGAAACACTTCCGTTTTGTCCCCATTCATTGTCAATGGGGACAAAACTTAACTGAACAGAATGGAATGCTCCAAAATGCATTCCATTCTGTTTGGTTGCATTCTCATACCAGAGAGAAAAACTTCCATCATGGGAAGCGTAGCAAGACGGATCCGGCTTCATCCACAATGCAAGTCAATGGGGACAGATCCATTTTCTCTGACACAATAGAAAACAGATCCGACCCCATTGACTTTCAATGGTGTTCATGACTGATCCGTCTTGTCTATGTTAAACCCAAATAAATAAAACTGGATCTATTCATATGTAGATGGTTGTATTATCAGTAACGGAAGCGTTTTTGCTGAGCACTGCAGGATCCAGCAAAAACACTAGTGTGAAAGTAGCCTTAGCTCTCAAGGAGAAATGCTATTGTGACCTCAGGCAATTAATTAATATGATGTGTCTGTTACAGCCATTATACGATCTTACAGAGACAGTGTGAGGGATAGGGAAAATATATTAATTTAGGTAGACTGAATTACTTGATGAAAGTCATGTTTTATCATTAGGGACAGTACAGAGTGAGTTGATGTATTGTGTGTCTGTTACAGCCAGGGCTGGAGCTGATCATATATAGACTGTTGCACTGCACAAAGATCATAAGTACTAGTTCATAAGTGTGCAATTACAGTGCCTTGCGAAAGTATTCGGCCCCCTGGAACTTTTCAACCTTTTGCCACATTTCAGGCTTCAAACAAAAAGATATAACATTTAAATTTTTTGGTGAAGAAGTGGGTCACAATTGTGAAGTGGAACGAAATTTATAGGATCATTTAAACTTTTTTTGTAATAATAAAACTGAAAAGTTGGGCGTGCAAAATTATTCGGCCCCCTTGCATTAATACTTTGTTGCACCACCTTTTGCTGTGATTACAGCTGCAAGTCGCTTGGGGTATGTCTCTATCAGTTTTGCACATCTAGAGACTGAAATTGTTGCCCATTCTTCCTTGTAAAACAGCTCGAGCTCTTTGAGGTTGGATGGAGAGCGTCTGTGAACAGCAGTTTTCAGCTCTTTCCACATATTCTCAATTGGATTCAGGTCTGGACCATTTGACCATTCTAAGACCTGGATACGTTTATTTTTGAACCATTCCATTGTAGATTTTGCTTTATGTTTGGGATCATTGTCTTGTTGGAAGATAAATCTCTGTCCTAGTCTCAGGTCTTTTGCAGACTCCAACAGGTTTTTATCCAGAATGGTCCTGTATTTGGCTCCATCCATCTTTCCATCAATTTTAACCATCTTCCCTGTCCCTGCTGATGAAAAACAGGCCCAAACCATGATGCTGCCACCACCATGTTTGACAGTGGGGATGGTGTATTCAGGGTGATGAGCTGTGTTGCTTTTATGCCAAGCATATCGTTTTGCATTGTTTCCAAAAAGTTCGATTTTGGTTTCATCTGACCAGAGCACCTTCTTCCACATGTTTGGTGTGTCTCCCAGGTGTCTTGTGGCAAACTGTAAACGAGACTTTTTATGGATATCTTTGAGAAATGGCTTTCTTCTTGCCACTCTTCCATAAAGGCCAGATTTGTGAAGTGTTCGACTGATTGTTGTCCTATGGACAGACTCTCCCGCCTCAGCTGTAGATCTCTGCAGTTCATCCAGAGTGATCATGGACCTCTTGGCTGCATCTCTGATCAGTCTTCTCCTTGTTTGAGATGAAAGTTTAGAGGGACGGCCGGGTCTTGGTAGATTTGCAGCGGTCTGATACTCCTTCCATTTCAATATGATCGCTTGCACAGTGCTCCTTGGGATGTTTAAAGCTTGGGAAATCTTTTGGTATCCAAATCTGGCTTTAAACTTCTCCACAACAGTATCACGGACCTGTCTGGTGTGTTCCTTGGTCTTCATGATGCAGAACCCTGAGACTATCACAGAGCAGGTGCATTTATACGGAGACTTGATTACACACAGGTGGATTCTATTTATCTTCATCAGTCATTTAGGACAACATTGGATCATTCAGAGATCTTCAATAAACTTCTGGAGTGAGTTTTCTGAACTGAAAGTAAATGGGCCGAATAATTTTGCACGCCCCACTTTTCAGTTTTATTATTACAAAAAAGGTTTAAATGATCCAATAAATTTCATTCCACTTCACAATTGTGACCCACTTGTTGTTGATTCTTCACCAAAAATTTAAAATGTTATATCTTTTTGTTTGAAGCCTGAAATGTGGCAAAAGGTGGAATAGTTCCAGGGGGCCGAATACTTTCGCAAGTCACTGTAAGTCATGGTCATTCAATCAAAACCACAGGCACCACGGCTGTATTGCAGCACATGAGGTGGCATCACCAGATGATCAAAACAGAACTGGCCAGCATTCAGAATAAGAATGTCCTCCTTTTCCCAGTCTTCTTTCTGGCAGCCAGACTGCATCCACCAGCAGTTCAGTGTCCTTGTCATCATCATCATCAGCTACTACTTCTGCCTCTCAGAATACTTTTCCTTCTTGTTCTCCACTCTGCCGTCAGTCATCCATAATGACATGTGAGGCCAGGAAACAACTATAAGCAGCGAGTAATCTGCTTGTGTGCAAATTGAACTCCCAACTGGCAAAGTTGCTGACAGTGCAGTTGCTGCAGTACCATTTTTTTATATTAATTTAATCTTTATTCATTTTCCAAATGGTAAAAAGAAGAACACACAACTCAGAGCAATCAGATCCATAAACACCATGCGAGAGCAATAGCTCTCACTTCTGCATATATTAATAAATAAGATTACTAGCTATACCACATTATAACCAAACAAACCTCAATCCCATATAATCCGTAGTCAACTCTCCTACATCCCTTTCCCATTTACCCTTACTATTATTTACCAATCCTGCATACATTAATTCATTCAATCTAGTGTATAATAATGATATCAGTTGATTCTTACCTCTCCACCCTGTAACAAAATTAACTATTTTATAAATTAAAAAAAAAATAAATTTTTAAGTTAGGAACCTCCAATCCACCTCTATCATATGGAAGAGTTAAATATGATAGTTTCCTTCTTACTCTACCTCCAGCCCAAATTAATTGATTAAAGATACCCTCTATGGCCTTAAATATCTTGTTCCCCAAGTGCACGGAAGAGTTCGAGATAATATACATTATCTGTGGTAATATTACCATCTTTATTAAACCAACCCTATCTGCTTTATTTAATAGTAACCTATTCCAGATGCTTACCCTAGTCTTAATTCTATTAATTAATGGTTTTAAACTGAGATCAACAAAACTTCGATGATCCAAGGCGATGTTTATACCCAGATATCTGAAACTCTCCTGAGGATCTAATGTTTGCAGTTTAGAACTAGATAAAGTCACACTAGAATCCACTGGTAATAATACAGATTTATCACATAATCTATATCGCTACCAGTACGTCCTAGGAAGAGTAAAACGTCATCAGCATATAACGATATTTTGTCCTCTCTCCCCCTCACTCCAAAGCCCTCCACAAGGGGGTCTGCATGGATCTTAATTGTTAATGGCTCGATCACCAGAGCAAAGAGTAGGGGGGAGAGAGGACATCCCTGTCTCACCCCTCTCTCTATGTCAAAGAAGGGAGTCATCGATCCATTTACCATCACTTTAGTTCTAGGATATCTATAGAGAATCTTGATCCATAAAATGAAACCTGGTCCAAAACCAAATCTCTCCAATACTACCCAGAGGAACCTCCACTCCACCATTAAGCCTCTTAGCTAAAATCTTCGCTAGAATCTTAGCATCATTATTTATCAGCTAGATGGGTTGATAGGATCCTGGATCCTCTCTATCTTTCCCCTACTTATATAACAGTACTATTATTGCTTCTTCTATAGACACAGGGAGTTGACTCTGCCTTTGGGCATACTGAAATATTACTAACAATCTCTTTGCCCATTCTTCCTATTCTTTTTTTATATATTTCAATTGGTAGCCCATCTGGGCCGGGCGCCTTCCCACTGGGCATATCTTGAATGACAGTCATTACTTCATTTAATGTGATTGGTTGTTCTAATTGCTCCATTTGTTCCCTTCCTAATCTTGGGAAATCAATACCCTGCAGGGAAGTTAATATCCTTTCCTGCTCTATTCTCTCCCATGCACTAAAAAGTCCAGCATAAAAAGCCTGAAAAATCTCCAGTATCTTATCAGGGTCACTATAAACAATACCCGATACATCTTTAATTGCCATAATATTGGGACTGGAGTCATTATTTTTAACAATCATAGAAAGGTATTTTCTGGGCCGCCCCCCTTCCCAGTACCGTCTACTTTTAGAAAAAAATCCACTTCCTGAGCTTTCTCTAGTAGATAATTGTTATAATTATCTACTGTCATCTGCCAATCTCTTCTTGTCTCTGCGGTATTATTACATATATGTATCCGTTCTGCCACTGATATATCATGAATCAATACTTCCTCTTTTTTCTTAAAACTCCTTTTCAGTTGTATAATTTCTTTAAAGAGAATACCCCTCAAATAGGCCTTAGATGCATCCCAGACCACCCCGGACTCAACCGATCCTTCATTATCCATAAAGAAGTCATCAATACCTTTTCTAATATCAATTTCACCCCCCAATAGGGTGAGCCAATGCGAGTTAATCCTGAATCCCACCGCTCTGTTTACCTTTGATGATACTTTCACTAAAACCGGTACATGGTCAGAGATGCATCTCGGCTCATATGTAACAACCACACCCCTTTTCAAAGTTTCATGATTACCAAAGGCCATATCGATTCTAGATAGAACACTGTGCGTCTTACTATAACACTATAACCTACAAAAGGAACTGTATAATGCCCTCAAAGAAAACAACTCAATTCAATAGCAAATTATTCAATCTTTATTAAATATTAAAATGACATCGCTAAAATAGAGGAGTCCATACATATAGGAGACAAAAGATACAAGGCAAATAAGCCCCACTTTGAGGGGGACTATACACCTGCGTCTAGGCCCAAAATAAATCACACAGGCCGGAAAAACATATAGTGGGCCAATAGAATTATTGACAGGCCACACTAAAATTTGCCATAACAGAGAAAATTGTCCCCAAAGCTCATGTATAAATTTATAAAGAGGTAATCAACAAATTTACCAATGAAATAGAGCTCAAAGAAGAGGGGCACAGATAATCATGGCAGTACGTTACCAGCTTAGCAGAATAATCACAAGGGCGTCGCAGGTGTAGTCCCCCCCTGACGAAGCCATATAGGCGAAACGCGTCGGGTGAACGGGGGACTACACCTGCGACGCCCTTGTGATTATTCTGCTAAGCTGGTAACGTACTGCCATGATTATCTGTGCCCCTCTTCTTTGAACGCCTATCCCTATCTTCCATATCCGCAATTTTTTTTGTTAGGGATTTATTATCAGTAGTCAAAATCTCCATCTTCTTATTAATATTTGTTAGTTGGTCCTCTAAATGACTAATACGCTGTTCCGCCACTCTCTCTTTTACCTTCTTATGATCATCTCTAATTATCTGTATGTCCATTTTTAATTCTCCTATCTGTATTGTGAGTGCCTCAAAGTCAAATTAGTTTTGTTAACCTCAGTTAAAACGACAAACAGTGTAGGAGCTTCTGGTCCAGATGGAACCTCGCAGAGTTCACTCGTGGCTATGTCCGCCTTGTCGACCTTTTCAGCCTTATCAATACCAACAGTGTCCCCTTTATTATGCATATTAGACCTTGTATTTTTAGTCCCTCCTGAACTGGGACTCTGCAAGTATTTCAAGTATTTCTCCATTCTATTATCTTTCATATCTGCTTTAACACAATCTGAGGACTGTTTCGGTGAGCCGAGACCGACAGAGCATTTCTGCTCCGTCATTTTATCTCCCGCCTTACCTTTCTCTCTTCTAGGCATTTTTTTTTCTTTTTCTCCCTTTTTTTTCCTCTTTCCCTTTTTCTTTTCTCTTTCCTTTTCTTCCCCTTCCCTGACAGATCTCCCTGTTCCTTACTCCTTTCTCCTTCCAACTACTCCATCCTCCAATACACAGAAGACAGCACCGGGCCTTTACAGCCCAACTTTATTAGTCTTTATAGTCTCTTTATAATCTCAAGGAGTAACGGTTCGTAATTAGTATGGTTAGTAGTCAATCCAGTCCTTAAATATTGTAATCCAGGAACAGGGTTAAAGAGAGAATTAGGTTAGGAGACTATGGGGAGAGAATGTAGAAATACAAAAATACGGAGATATGACAATATAAAGGCACCACTGTAATTTTAATTATCTCCCCATAAATTACTCATCCAGCCAATGGTCTGTAGCAGATATCCACCTCCTGTCACTGCACAGTTATGAGGTTATAGAGTGAAAAAGTGCAGTGATGGAGAAAAACTTTTTTTCCCCTCTTCCTTAGCAGATTTCACCAAGTAGAAACTTGTAAGCAGATTAAATAATCCTACCAGGACTTCAGATCATTGCAAGGCCAGAAGCAATCCACTAAGGCCGGTTTCACACGACCGTGTTTCACGGCCCGATACGGGCCGTGAAAGCCCGACCTGTGCTCCTCCAGAGGACGGGAGCGCACGGCGTCATTGGTTGCTATGACGCCGTGCGCTTCCTGAGGCCGTCGCTGTACAGTGAAACACTGTACACGCTCGTATACAGTGTTTCACTGTACGGCGGCTGCCTCAGGAAGCGCACGGCGTCATAGCAACCAATGACGCCGTGCGCTCCCGTCCTCTGGAGGAGCACAGGTCGGGCTTTCACGGCCCGTATCGGGCCGTGAAACACGGTCGTGTGAAACCGGCCTAAGACAGTCCCTCAGACCTGCACAGCATGCATGGACACAACCTTTATACAGCACTGGACTCCAATCTCCATTCTGCCCAGTGTCCAATATCGGGAGAGAAATAAGTGCTGTGACTGCCAGGTGAAAAACGAACATCCACCTCCTCGTCAGCGCTCTCCCTCAAGCCACAGCACGAGCAGTGGATACATGCAGTCACAGGACGTAGCTGCCGCACACAGATACCGTTCCACTGACCAACGAACGGGGCCCAAGACCACACTACTGGGAGAGCATCTCATGGCGTTGGCGCACGTATCCGAGCTCTCCATCACCCCGGTGGGCGGAGCATCAGCGCAGCGAACGTCACGCCGTCATCCCACCGCTGCAGTACCATTTAGTGGATTCCACTTCCTTTACGGAATTGATGGCGTGAGCTCAGCCTCAATGGAAGATACCTAGACATCAATTTTTCTCAGAAAACGTTATCCTTGCTTTGCAATTTTATGTGGTGGAGGTGAGCCACTCTTTGGAACTGGAGCTGTGTGGCATGGTGCACGTCACCATCGACACACGGAGCAGCTATTACAGGCAGTGACAGTACATGTTTTTCACAGTCCACTTGGTCAATGTTTTGCACAGCAGCGGCGATGAAGCCAGATCCTGTGCACACCTCCATGTTTGTGTCAGTTTGGTCCCCATATCAGGCACTCATCAACCTTCTCCACATCCTCCTCAATGGACATCCTCATAGGCCCAACAGGAAAAAAATGTAAAACACACGCCATTTTATAGTCACCGCCCCCCTCCACGTTTGTCCCACAAAACACAAGACCTCATACAGCTCTGTGAATGGAAATATAAAAAGTTATGGCTGTCAGAAAATGGCGATGCAAAATTTTTTCTACTTTTTTATTTTTTAAAACCTATACAAGTTATCGCTGCTATCATATTTGAGCTGCAGAAAAAGGTCGTCATGACATTTTTAGCGAACAGTGAATGCTGAGATGTCAAAACCCCCCAAACCTTGGCGGAATTTTATTTTTTTTTTCAATTTAACCCCACAAAGAGTTTTTTCCCTTTTTCCAATAACAGACATGGTAAATTAAATGGTGCCCTTAAAAATACAACCAGAAAAAAATAAGCCCTCATAGGCTATATCAGTGATGCCCAACCTATGGCTCGCGGGAAGTTGTGTCATGTGGCCCGCACATGCCCCTGCGTCTTATGGGGCGAGTGCTAATGAGCGCTTCCATTATGGAAGCGCTCATTAGCACCGGAGGACAAGGAAGCAGTGAAGACTCAGTACTCAATTGGGGGCTGATGGAGGCAATTGGGGGGCTGATGGAGGCAATTGGGGGCTAAAACAGGCATTTAGGGCTGATGGAGGCAATTGGGGGCTATAAGAGGCATTTGGGGCTGATGGAGGCACTGGAGGCTAAAAGAGGCATTTGGGAACTGATGGAGGCAATTGGGGGCTAAAAGAGGCATTTGGGGGGCTGATGGAGGCTAAAAGAGGCATTTGGGGGCTGATGGAGGCACTGGAGGCTAAAAGAGGCATTTGGGAACTGATGGAGGCAATTGGGGGCTAAAAGAGGCATTTGGGGGGCTGATGGAGGCTAAAAGAGGCATTTGGGGGCTGATAGAGGCATTAGGGGCTAAAAGAGGCATTGGGGGCTGGCTGATAGAGGCATTTGGGGGCTGAGAGAGGCATGGGGCTCTTATCTGAGATCTGATTGGGGGTTATTCACATTGGGGTCTGATCTGAGGTCTTATTGTTTTTTTTTTTTCTTATTGTCCTCCTCTAAAACCTAGGTGCGTCTTATAGGGCCAAAAATGCATTCTGTGCTGAGAATCAATGTGACAAACTTTAGTAACATAGTAACATAGTTTATAAGGCCGAAAAAAAGACATCTGTCCATCCAGTTCGACCTGTTTTCCTACAAGTTGATCCAGAGGAAGGCAAAGAAATACCATCCAGGCCCCTCTTGAACTCTTTTACTGAACTTACCATCACCACCTCCTCGGGCAGAGAGTTCCATAGTCTCACTGCTCTTACCGTAAAGAATCCTCTTCTATTTTTGTGAACAAACCTTCTTTCCTCCAGGCGCAGAGGATGTCCCCTCGTCATGGTTACTGTCCTTGGGATAAAGAGATCATGGGAGAGATCTCTGTACTGACCCCTGATATATTTATACATAGTTATTAGATCTCCCCTCATTCGTCTTTTTTCTAAAGTGAATAACCCTAATTTTGATAATCTTTCTGGGTACTGTAGTCCACCCATTCCAGCTATGACTTTAGTTGCCCTCCTCTGAACCCTCTCCAGCTCTGCTATGTCTGCCTTGTTCACAGGAGCCCAGAACTGTACACAGTACTCCATGTGTGGTCTGACTAGTGATTTGTAAAGTGGCAGGACTATGTTCTCATCACGGGCATCTATGCCCCTTTTGATGCAACCCATTATCTTATTGGCTTTGGCAGCAGCTGTCTGACACTGGTTTCTGCAGCTTAGTTTGCTGTTCACTAAAATTCCTAGGTCCTTTTCCATGTCAGAGTTACCCAGTGTTTTACCATTTAGTATGTACTGGTGACTTGCATTATTCCTTCCCATATGCATAACCTTACATTTGTCAGTGTTAAACCTCATCTGCCACTTCTCTGCCCAAGCCTCCAGTCTATCCAGATCCATCTGTAGCAGTGTACTGTCCTCTGCTGTGTTAATTACTTTGCACAGTTTAGTGTCATCTGCAAAAATTGATATTTTACTGTGCAAGCCTTCTACAAGATCATTAATAAATATATTGAAGAGAATAGGGCCCAATACTGACCCCTGTGGTACCCCACTAGTTACAGTGACCCAATCTGAGTATGTACCATTAATAACCACCCTCTGTTTTCTATCACTGAGCCATTTACTTACCCACATACAGACATTTTCTCCAAGGCCAAGCATTCTCATTTTATATACTAACCTTTTATGGGGTACCGTGTCAAATGCATTGGAGAAGTCCAGATATACGATATCCATTGATTCCCCGCGGTCAAGTCTAGAACTTACCTCCTCATAGAAACTGATTAAATTGGTTTGACATGACCGATCCCTCATGAAGCCATGCTGATATGGAGTTATTTGCTTATTTTCTTTGAGGTACTCCAAGATAGCATCTCTTAGAAAACCTTCAAACAGTTTACCCACTACAGATGTTAAACTTACCGGCCTATAGTTCCCGGGCTCTGTTTTTGGACCCTTTTTGAATATTGGCACCACATTTGCTATGCGCCAATCCTGTGGAACACTCCCTGTCAGTATAGAGTCCTTAAATATCAAGTATAAGGGTCTGGCAATGACATTACTTAATTCTCTTAGGATACGTGGGTGTATGCCATCCGGTCCTGGCGATTTGTCTATTTTAATCTTTTTAAGACGCCCCAGTACTTCTTCCTGGGTCAGACAGAACACTTTTAAAGGGGAATTCACTTTTATATTCTGCATTTCATCTGACAGTTTATTTTCCTCAGTGAATACAGTGGAGAAAAAAATATTTAAGAGTTTTGCTTTCTCCTCATCGCTCTCTGCTACTCCCCCCTCACTACTCTGTAAGGGGCCGACACCTTCAGATTTATACTTTTTAGTATTTATATAATTGAAGAACATTTTAGGGTTTGATCCCAACATTTCAAAACTGGTTTCTGAAAAACATCTGCAGATGTCACATTAATGAAATGACATCAAATAGTGAGTACAGAAATTATTTCTGGTTTATGATTTCGTTCTAATACTGTGTTATCTAAATTAGTAGAATAATTTCCTTTTTAATGATTGCATTTCTTTCTGGCAATGCTACCTGGTTCTGGCCCGTACATGTTTTTCACAGCCCACTTGGTCAATGTTTTGCACAGCAGCAGCTATGAAGCCAGATCCTGTGCACACCTCCATGTTTGTGTCAGTTTGGTCCCCATATCAGGCACTCATCAACCTTCTCCACATCCTCCTCAATGGACATCCTCATAGGCCCAACAGGAAAAAAATGTAAAACACACGCCATTTTATAGTCACCCCGTTTGTCCCACAAAACACAAGCCCTCATACAGCTCTGTGAATGGAAATATAAAAAGTTATGGCTGTCAGAAAATGGCGATGCAAAATTTTTTCAGATTTTTATTTTTTAAAACCTATACAAGTTTGTTATCGCTGCTATCATATTTGAGCTGCAGAAAAGGTCGTCATGACATTTTTAGCGAACAGTGAATGCTGTGATGTCAAAACCCCAAAAACTTTGGCGGAATTTTTATTTTTTTTCAATTTAACCCCACAAAGAGTTTTTTCCTGTTTTCCAATAACAGACATGGTAAATTAAATGGTGCCCTTAAAAATACAACTTATCCAGCAAAAAATAAGCCCTCATAGGCTATATCAGTGATGCCCAACCTATGGCTCGCGGGAAGTCGTATCATGCGGCCCGCACATGCCTAGTGCTAATGAGCAAAATTTATTCCATGTCTAGTGCGGCCCCCAGATGAAAAATGGTTGGGCACCACTAGGCTATATGAATGAAAAATTAAAAAGAAGTTATGGCTTTTAGAACGTGGGTCCGATACTTAAGGGGTTAAAGTACTCATCCATCCTCTCATAGTCCTTCTCATCCTGGTTGTCTTTATTCAACTCAGATTATTGGTGATGCACAGAAAAATCAAAAGATTAGCTGGCCAGATACAAAAAGGTCAGACAGCAAATCATGAACTTATCAGGAGATGTGGGTTAAGGACTTAACATCAGTACAGGCATACCACCCAGGAAACATTGTGTATTTCATTTTGTATCATTGATTTTTATTTTTGTAATTTTTCGCTTTTATTATTGTGTGGGCTAGTGTTTTATTATTGTATGTGTGATTGGGGAAAGTATGTAGGGACACCTGAAGAGTTGCCGCACAAAGAGTTTTCCCCCTAAAACAAGAATCTTCGTATCCTGCCTGCAGACCTGACAAGCCATCTCCTGGACTCAACTCCTTCTAGAAAACTGGCTAAGGCCTCTCACACACGACCGTGGAACACAGTCCGGTACGGGCCGTGAAAGCCCGGACCGTGCTCCCTCTGAGGACGGGAGCGCACAGCGTCATTGGTTGCTATGACGCCGTGCGCTTCCTGAGGCTGCCGCTGTACAGCACCACCATCTTACTTCTGTTCTGTGTGATCGATCCTTGACCGGAAGTGACATCAGACTGTGGGCACGCTTCCTCCTATGATGCCGGCTTGTAGGATTGAGGATCCCCGGAAGCATAAGAGGACTACATGGAAGAGAAAACCAATGCCAACAGCCCCCATGAGGATGTGGCAACCAGCTCCCCAAACCGCTGCATCCCAACATGTTCCAGCCCTTCATACAGCCGATAGGTACCCAGAGGGTCTGGGGACATTTGCTAAGCTGTGGCTGTCCTGATGGACTGGAAGGAGAGGCCCCCATCCAACTTCATTTTCCAGAGCTCATCTCTGCACCTCTCCACTGCTGGCCATCTAATGTTCATCCTGTCTAGAGGCCTCAATCCCTCAAATCCTCCACGCTCTACCTCCTTCTAATACCAGATATGCAGATGTGTTCGACAAGAAGGCACAAACTCTTCCAAACCACAGGCTCTATGACTGTCCCACTGACCTTCTAAGATAAAGTGCAACATGGGTCAGCTCACCTGCATATAGTAGTATAAGGAATGCACGAACAGGAGGGCTGACTTCCAGGCAAAGTGATCTATATGAGCAGTTGTTCAGCACTCATGGACACGAGGATAAAAACATTTCTGACACGTTTTGAGTGGCAAGACCACTCTTACTTATAGCAAAATGTATTACAGTAAATGCAGCTGAACAAGAAAAGGAGGAGACACTTCAGGATGGGAACCAGGTGGAAGACAGTGGCATCAGTGGAGCCAGGGATGGGTAAGTACTATGTAAAAGATCTTCCTTTTAAAAGGTTAGTAACATATTCCAAAGGATTAGGCGAAATGCCTGGAGAACCTCTTTAATTGATGATATACGTATACTTTATTTGGAGTAATATAATATACATTGCTACTACTTAAGTACCACATATGCTACTAGGGCCCAGCAGCATTTCTTATCTTGTAGTATTGTGGTTTTGGTAACTGAGACATTGTACAACTGTGTTTGGTATTTTATTAATAAATATATTTTAAGTTTCATATTATTAGGGTGTTTATGCCTAGACAGCCAAGCATTTCTTGCTGTAGGAAATGGGAGAATATGTTTTCCCCACATAGTGTGAATGTGATTTTTAAAATCAAATGCATTACAAGACAGAGATAGGCCTTATCAAGTAAAAACAATATTTTACTATGTGTCCAATAAGGTGACTACATAGTATAAAAGGTTGCAAATATAGATTTGCTCCCTCGTTTTCTAAAAGTTAATATAGACTTTAATTTGGCCAAATGGTAATGGCATAACAAATAATACGTAAACATAGTGTGAATAAACCATGAAAGTCACGGAGAACATTCTTAAAAGTCTTCCTCACAACAGAATAGACACTCCTTTGTGTACACCGTCTTGGATTCATATTCATTGCACATTAATTTTCTGTCCTGGTCGTCACTTGCTACAGCATCTTGCCTGCCAAGTACTGGATAGGCATTTCTTTATTGTAGATTTCCTTGATGAGGACATTTGACCATCATTTGGAAATTCTTAATATTATTTCCTGTGCAATATCCACATATGCCTTGGCCTACATTAAATAAACAAAAAAATTAAGAAACAGAAAGGCACACCTAAATAATACAGGGTGGCCCACAAAAAAGTAGCCCATCTCCAGCAATAGTATGACAAGATGAACGAGCAAGTGGATTGTTTTTTTTTTCATTACCCACAGGTCACAAAAGATGCTGAAAGTGGTCCCTGTTCATGTCTTTGCAACTTTGGGCAGGTTGGATTATGTTGGCTTATATTGCATACCTCCCAACTTTTGAAAATTGCAAAGAGGGCCAATTTGTGTGGCGCGCATCACGGCAGTTTTTTATACTAGGCCACACCTCTAACTCCGCCCAAATCATAATTACTGGAGCCCCTGCTTTTTTCCTTGCGCTTCAATGTCCATATAAATATTAGCACATAAATCATCAGATTATAGATATTTTAAGGTCCAAATTGCACCAAATAATGAAGTTATTGTCTAATATACAGGTAGAAACCATAGAGATAGTTTAATAAGGAGAAATTTTGTAAATGTATTAATGCACATTTATGCATTAATTCTCCAGGTCAAAAAGAAGGACATTTAAGGATCAAAGAGGGACAGAGGGACTTGGGTCAAAAAGAGGGACTGTCCCTACAAAAGAGGGACACTTGGGAGGTATGATATTGCTTGCAGCTAATCAGAAGCGATGCTGTGGATAGTGATTGTGATGTTTTAGTTGAGTTAATCCAGGGGATGTGGATTGTTAGCGGACACTTTCTGTTTTAAACTTCCCCACAGGTAAAAATTGCATGTGGACAAGTCTGGGCAATGTGGTGGCCATAATCCCTTGCTCACTGTTTGCTCCTCCATAAACAGATCATGAACCTGTGCCAGTGAGCTCCGTAAGGTGCGGCATGTTGCCCCAACTTAGAAAAAAGCAGGACAATATTTCTTCTGCAGCATCACTGTTGAAGAGATGCAAGCAGTATCAGCCAACTCAGCCAACATAATCCAACATGCCAAAATATTGAGACTTATTTTAAAAAAAAAAAAACGAAAAAAAAACCAACAACCCACTTGCTTGTTCATCTTGTCATACTATCGTTGGGGGCAGGCTACTTTTAAATAGGCCACCCTGTAGAAGGTGACCAGTTTTACACAAATACTCACCTCACTGCTCTCTGGATCAGACACAACTACTGGTCTGCCCAAGTCACAGGTTTCTCTAATGTTAATATGCAAAGGAATGTCACCTGTATAAACACACAAAAGTTTAATATGCTGTATATTGCCTTTTTGTACACATGCAAAGATAAATTTATTTATTTTTTACCATTATTGCAATCATGGTTGATTGAAAAGAAATCCAAAAGCTATTACACAGTGTCTTTTGTTTCAATTAAATAAAATTATTATACAAGTGTTCCCATGCTAAAAACCGTTTTCAGTTTGAGGTTTCCACATGTTCACCTGTGTTTACAGGGAGTGATGATCAGCATGCAGATATTATTCCCTTCTTCTTTGTGATACCTGCATACTTTGAGTCCTATACCTGCACTGTAAAAGAGCTGTCTCTGATGCTATAGTGGTGATCTGTGGTGGTCTGTGTGTGAAGCCATGTAGGGGCAGTTCTATGGAACGGCAAAATGCAGCAGACTAAACCATATGCACGTCTTGGCTGCCTCGTAGCACCTCTCTGGGGTACTGTACTGTGTTCTACATTACCTGCGTCAGGTTTATAGCAATGGGCTCTACCCCATCCTTTGCTGGCAATTGTATCAGCTGCCATAAAGCACATACAAACAACTCACTGCACGCAAGCTGGAAGTACGTGTGTCCAATATGACAGCCCCCAGGAGAAGTTTTTATAATTTAAAGAGTCTGTTCAGATTTTCTCTTCGGGGTAGTATTAAGATGATGTACTCAGCATGCGCTGAAACTCTGGTACATGGCGCAGATACGAGATTAAGGGACCAGGAGAAAGCAGTATAGAGACAACTGGCCCTGTCAATAAGCTAGGGTAAAGAGAGGATTACTGTGAACAGAGACCAAACTTAGGTGCACAAAAGTGCTAGCGCTCACCCTCGGTGTAGAAAACATCTCACTTGCATATTTGCAAAATGTGGCAATAGATTTCAGAAGGAAATGTAATGATTTAAAGGGGTTGGCCACTTTATATTACTAGCAGCACATGCATGCAGCTAGGAATAAGTATCATTAAACTATTGGCACCAATGTACAATAGTTTAATATGAATAATTCATGTTTACATGCAGGCCACTGATGGAGGGTTCCATTCATTTATACTGGAGACAGGCAGAGGAACTAGCACATGCTCAGTCTGTCCCCAGTGTAAATGAATGGAGGCCACTGATGGACAGCAGACCCCATCAGTGGTCATTTTTGTAGCACAGTGGCGGCAAGTAGGTGAGCAGACCTGCATGTAAACATGATTTATATTAAATTATCAGACATCAGTGCTGATAGTTTAATAATGCTTATTACTAGCTGTTTCCATCATGTGTAGCTGGCAATATATAGAGCCCAACCTCTTTAATTAGTTCTGCCAGCCCTGTACGCCAAAATGTACAGTTATGTACCATAACATTAAAAAAAAAATAAACATACATTTTTCCTCTCTATATATAATTTTGATAAATGAAACAAAAATTAAATTCATAATACATCCCTTTTCAAAGAACACTAAACCTAAAGTTCATGTGTAACCTGGCCATGCAGTGGTGTTCCTCCCTGGGCAGAGAAATGGCAGTGGATGATTATGGTTGAAAACTGGATGGTTTTGTACCTAAAATATCAAGTCCCATAGTAGCAGCAAGTTGCCTTGCCCCATCTTCTCCAAAAATATGGGTCTCATGTTCACATTTTGGACAACGAAAAACACTCATGTTCTGTACAAGGCCCAGCACCTGTTAAGAGAAAGAAACCAATGTAAAGCAAAATAGTCAAAAGATAAGGAAGAACTCCCTTCTGATTCTGGAGTGTAGCTTTTAGTCAACGATAAATCCAAACTTCACAGGGGTCCCACCTCCCTCACAGTATTTGATCTGTAACAAGCTTCATTTTTTACTTTTCCAATTTGTTAGTTTGTGCCAAATACCAAGTTTCACATAGGAAACAAACACAAAGAAAGAAAGATAGCGCCAGACTTGGCCTGTAGATAGGTCTATTGGGTTTCCTTTATGGTTTCTGCCATCCTACTGGACAAAATATGGCTGCATGCTTTGTCCTGCTTTTTTTTTTTTTTCTAGAATCTGCAATGGATGGACCTAAGGGTGCTGCCACACATTCAGGCTTTTTGATGCAGTTTTTGAAGGCAAAATCAAGAGTGGATCATAAAAGGATAGAAAGCATTATGGATAGATACTACTTTGCCTCTTTTTTTAATCCTCCTGGTCTTGGCTTTAAAAACTGAACATGTGGCAGTACCCTAACAGAAGTTCCTATTCTTACAAGCAATACAGATAAAGACGGACAGCCCTGTTCACTTATCAAGTGAAGGAGGGAGAGAAGGCTGCTTTTTTAGCTTTTGGGCACAGTTCCAGTTTACATTTCACCTAAATGGCTACATAATCTATGCAACTAATTAAAACATCATGAACATTCAAAAATGCATTCATTTGTTTAAAATATAATTTGATGCAGCAGTAAATTGATGCTTTTATATTTAGTTAATTTTAAGGAGTTTTCTGGCAGAAAGGAATTATAATGTAAGCTTCTGATAGGGCTGTGCCCCACCGTGCCAGCTCCCCCACCACTCTCCGTTTCCTGGTCCAGCGATGACATTCACACGGCAGGTGACTGGTTGAAGTGGTTACTAGTCCTTGAGTCTGAACATCATTGTTGGACCAAGTAGAAGAGAGTGGCGGAGCACCAAGCAGTGTCAGTACGGGAGGGGCATAAAATTTGTGAGTGGAGTACAGTTTTTTATGATTCTAATGCACCATCATTTCATTGTGCTGGAAAACCCCTTTAATAAAAACTGGATTAAACCACATTTTCAGAATGCAGCTAGAACCTCATCTGATAAAGATGTAGCCAAATATGTATCAATGATAAGGATAGAATAAGCAAAGCACAACAGAACTGCAACTTACAGGAACATTGACTTTCTGAAACATTTCAGCCCCCCTGCGAGCATCCAGCAATGCGATATCCTGAGGAGTTGAGACTATCACAGCCCCTGGGGAAGATGAATCATTCAGTTATTCTGCTCCCACTCACTGACTGGAATGAGACTGATCCCAGTGCCTCCTGCTAAGAACATGTAATGACCAACACTAAAGGCCATGGGGTGGAGAAGACACAGTGAATTCCTTTAACTGAATATGTATTGTGTTGATGCATGAAAACTCACAGCATTGTGATAGAACACAAACAGTTTAAGAAAAGAACAAAAAGAGGATTCATACAATTTGGAGAACTCTAGAAAGAGAAGATTTCAGAGGCACAAGTTGTAAATGTTACTGTATAATCATACTGTTTCTCCGATAGATAATAGGAGCAAGAGGAATCTGACAGCTGTCTTTGTGCCCAAACTTTATCTAACTAACACACAAATAGGGAAGGTGGCAGGCATCAAGAATGATAGTCGATTGCCAAAGGTCTAACCAGCTGAATGTAACATAGTAACATAGTTTATAAGGCCGAAAAAAAGACATCTGTCCATCCAGTTCGACCTGTTTTCCTACAAGTTGATCCAGAGGAAGGCAAAAAAACCCTGTGCGGTAGAAGCCAATTTTCCTCACTTTAGGGGAAAAAATTCCTTCCCGACTCCAATCAGGCAATCAGAATTACTCCCTGGATCAACAACAACCCATATCTAGTAACTATAACCTGTAATATTATTACCCTCTAGAAATACATCCAGGCCCCTCTTGAACTCTTTTACTGAACTTACCATCACCACCTCCTGAGGCAGAGAGTTCCATAGTCTCACTGCTCTTACCGTAAAGAATCCTCTTCTATTTTTGTGAACAAACCTTCTTTCCTCCAGGCGCAGAGGATGTCCCCTCGTCACAGTCACAGTCCTGGGGATAAATAGATGATGGGAGAGATCTCTGTACTGACCCCTGATATATTTATACATAGTTATTAGATCTCCCCTCAGTCGTCTTTTTTCTAAAGTGAATAACCCTAATTTTGATAATCTTTCTGGGTACTGTAGTCCACCCATTCCAGCTATGACTTTAGTTGCCCTCCTCTGAACCCTCTCCAGCTCTGCTATGTCCGCCTTGTTCACAGGAGCCCAGAACTGTACACAGTACTCCATGTGTGGTCTGACTAGTGATTTGTAAAGTGGCAGGACTATGTTCTCATCACGGGCATCTATGCCTCTTTTGATGCAACCCATTATCTTATTGGCCTTGGCAGCAGCTGTCTGACACTGGTTTCTGCAGCTTAGTTTGCTGTTCACTAAAATTCCTAGGTCCTTTTCCATGTCAGAGTTACCCAATATTTTACCATTTAGTATGTACTGGTAACTTGCATTATTCCTTCCCATATGCATAACTTTACATTTGTCAGTGTTAAACCTCATCTGCCACTTCTCTGCCCAAGCCTCCAGTCTATCCAGATCCATCCGTAGCAGTGTACTGTCCTCTTCTGTGTTAATTACTTTACACAGTTTAGTGTCATCTGCAAAAATTGATATTTTACTGTGCAAGCCTTCTACAAGATCATTAATAAATATATTGAAGAGAATAGGGCCCAATACTGACCCCTGTGGTACCCCACTAGTTACAGTGACCCAATCTGAGTATGTACCATTAATAACCACCCTCTTTTTTCTATCATTGAGCCAGTTACTTACCCACATACAGACATTTTCTCCAAGGCCAAGCATTCTCATTTTATATACTAACCTTTTATGTGGTACAGTGTCAAATGCTTTGGAGAAGTCCAGATATACGACATCCATTGATTCCCCGCGGTCAAGTCTAGAACTTACCTCCTCATAGAAACTGATTAAATTGGTTTGACATGATCGATCCCTCATGAAGCCATGCTGATATGGATTTATTTGCTTATTTTCATTGAGGTACTCCAAGATAGCATCTCTTAGAAAACCCTCAAACAGTTTACCCACGACAGATGTTAAACTTACCGGCCTATAGTTCCCGGGCTGTTTTTGGACCCTTTTTGAATATTGGCACCACATTTGCTATGCGCCAATCCTGTGGAACACTCCCTGTCAGTATAGAGTCCTTAAATATTAAGTATAAGGGTCTGGCAATGACATTACTTAATTCTCTTAGGATACGTGGGTGTATGCCATCCGGTCCTGGCGATTTGTCTATTTTATTCTTTTTAAGACGCCCCAGTACTTCTTCCTGGGTCAGTCAGGAGACTTTTAAAGGGGAATTTACTTTTATATTCTGCATTTCATCTGACAGTTTATTTTCCTCAGTAAATACAGTGGAGAAAAAAATATTTAAGAGTTTTGCTTTCTCCTCATCGCTCTCTGCTACTCCCCCCTCATTACTCTGTAAGGGGCCGACACCTTCAGATTTATACTTTTTAGTATTTATATAATTGAAGAACATTTTAGGGTTAGTTTTACTCTCTTTAGCAATTAGTCTTTCAGTCTCTAGTTTAGCTGCTTTTATTTGTCTTTTGCAAATTCTATTTTTTTCCTTATAGTTTTTCAATGCTTCCTCGCTCCCCTCCTGTTTTAGTGATTTAAATGCTTTCTTTTTGTCATTTATTGCTTTTTTTACAGTTCTATTTATCCACATTGGTTTTTTCTTGTTTCTTATCATTTTATTCCTATACGGTATGTACCTCTCACAATTAGATATTAGGATGCTTTTAAAAATATCCCATTTTGTGGCTGTATTTTTATTTTTGAGGATTTTGTCCCAGTTAGTTAGAACTATGGCCTCTCTTAGTTGGCTAAATTTTGCATTTTTGAAGTTTGGTATTTTTGTTCCTCCCTGAAGAAATGCTTTTTTTAATGACAATTTAAAGGTTATTATTTTATGGTCACTGTTACCCAGGTGTCCCCCAACCTGCACATCTGTTGTTCTGTCAGGTCTATTGGTTAATACTAAGTCCAGTATGGCCGTCCCTCTAGTCGGGTCCTGAACCAGTTGGGAAAGGTAATTGTCTTTGGTTATTTCCAAGAACCTGTTTCCTTTATGAGATATACAGGTTTCAGTTTCCCAGTCTATATCTGGGTAGTTGAAGTCCCCCATAATAACGACCTCATTCTGATTTGCCGCCTCGTCTATTTCATTTAGAAGTCGATTTTCTGTGGCCTCTGATATATTGGGTGGTTTATAATAAACTCCTATTAGTATTTTATTATTGTTTTTGGCTCCCTTTATTTCTACCCACAGTGACTCCACATCTTCATGTCCCTCACTTATATCTTCCCGGATTGTGGGCTTTAGACAGGACTTTACATAAAGGCAGACCCCTCCCCCTCTCCGGTTTTGACGATCCTTTCTAAAAAGATTGTAACCCTGTACGTTAACTGCCCAGTCATAGGTATCATCCAGCCATGTCTCAGTTACTCCCACTATGTCATAGTCCTCCTCACACATCACTAATTCCAGTTCACCAGTTTTATTAGCTAGGCTTCTGGCATTAGTGTACATACAATTAGGAGGTCTATGTATATTTTTTACCCCGTTTGTCAATTTACTATTACTTATGAAATAAATATCCGGGGTTCTTGGGTTACTTTGGTTGATGTTTTGCCCAATATTCTCCCTAAATTCCTCACTAATCCCAACCCCCACTAACCCCCCACTCTCCCCGACTATGACCCACTCTCTATCTACACTATCTACCCCCTTATTAGTATTACCCCCCACCCTCCCCCCAGATCCTAGTTTAAAAGCTCCTCCAGCCGTCTAACCATTTTTTCCCCCAGGGCAGTTGCACCCTCCCCATTAAGGTGCAGCCCGTCCCTACTGTAGAGTCTGTAGCCGACAGAGAAGTCGGCCCAGTTCTCCATGAACCCAAACCCTTCCTTCCTGCACCAGCCTCTGAGCCACTTATTTAACTCCCTAATCTCCCGTTGTCTCTCTAGTGACGCTCGTGGCACTGGTAGTATTTCTGAAAACACTACCTTGGAGGTCCTGGACTTTAGCTTCTCACCTAGTTCCCTAAAATCCTTTTTAAGGACCTTCCATCTCCCCCTGACTTTGTCATTGGTGCCAATGTGTACCATGACCGCCGGGTCTTCCCCAGCCCCACCCAGCAATCTGTCAATCCGATCCGCGATATGCCGAACCCGAGCACCCGGGAGACAACACACTGTTCGGCATTCACAGTCTCGGCGATAGATGACACTGTCTGTCCTCCTAATAATAGAGTCCCCTACCACCAGTATCTGTCTGTCCTTTGCTGCTCTCCTTTTCCCATCCTTCCTGCAGCAGTCATCCTCCTGGTTTCTAGGAGAAACGGCCTGCTGCAGTGTCGCTGGTCCTGGGCTTTCATCCCTAATATCAGCCAAACAGGCATATTTACTAGGGCGTTCCAGCTCAGGACTAGCCTCCCTGGCACTTTTACCTCTACCCCTTCTTACTACATTTACCCAGCTGCTGACTTGATAGTCCTGCTCTTGCCCATCTCCATCCTCCTCCTCTTCACTGACCCCAGCCAGTGTCTGCACTGTGAGGTCTAAGCCTCTCTCCAGGTGTTCAATGCCCCTAAGTATGTCAATCTGCTTCTTTAGATCCAAGATCTGGGCTTCCAAATATGCAAAGTGATTGCATCTAGTGCAAATGTATTCACCCTCGAATGGCTCAAGGCATGCATACATTGCACAGGACACACCCTTAGTAGCATTGTCCATGGAGCACCTGCTAGATGGGGATTACAGTACAGTACAGAAAAACAGTAAATATGTGATAAGATGCAGTGTTGCTGTAGTTAAAGGACCAGCTCAGATCAAGTTACCAACAAACAAGGAAAATCCCTCCAACCTTACTTTTTCCTCCTTGTCTTAAACTCCGGTTCTTTAAACTCCACTTATACACAGCCCACTTACACAGCAAGCTCAAAGTCAGAGCAAGCTCTAGAAGAGTTAGCTATGTAATTTATAGCACCTGGGATTGCTAACCACTCCCCTTCACCAGGTACACAGCAGAGAAAAAAAAGGCACTAAACAAACAAGGACTTTTCCAATAAACTATAAGACAGTTTATTTGCAGTCACTCCAACCAAATCACACTCAGTACCAGCACTCCGGTTCTTTCTATATCTTTCTAAATGGGTAAGGCTGGGTTTCCAGGTTCAGGATTTTTATGCAGTTTTTGAAGCCAAAGCCAGGAATGGATCATAGACAGAGGAAACATCTTAAGGAGAGGCTATGCCGTTCCGATGTGCCAAACTTGATTCCCCCAATTTATTAAGAAGCAAATGTCCTCAGAAAAGTGTAGAGAGGCTCAAAAAGTCGCAAATTATGGTGCAAATGTGGCTTAAATAGCTTAATTAATGTCCCCATCCGTCTTCTCTCCCTCTTGAATCCACTGCTTGCTTTGGCTTCAAAGCCTAAGCCTAATGATTCATGGTTTTCTTCCTGCCACCTCTCCTAAAACTAAGCTATAAACAAACCAGCCCAATTCCCGTTTTAACCTTGGCTAATTTAATATAGGACCCCTTCTTTGATATCACCCCCACAATTATTGCATCCATTGAACTTATTTTTGGAGAGTTTCTACTTAAATATCTTTGCACGATGTCAGAATAGCCTCCCAGAGCCGCGGTTTTGATGTGAACTGCCACCCAACCTCATAGATCACAACTCTGGTGTGAATTCAGGTCGGGTTGTTCTGGCAGCATGCAGCGGTTTGTGTCTGGCTGAAACTCTGCATTGTCTGCCAAAATGCGGCCAGATCTCCGCCCAGGGCATTCCGCTGGAATTTGGCAGTGCCGGATCCGGTGAATTCAGGCAGGCTGTTCTCTGCCAGAGTTCACACCACAGGTGTGAAACTAGCCTTAGGCTACTTTCACATTAGCGTTTTTAAATTCCGGTATTGAGTTCCGTTATAGGGGCTCAATACCGGAAAAAAACGCTTCAGTTTTGTCCCCATTCATTGTCAATGGGGACAAAACTGAACTGAAGAGAACAGAATGCTCCTGAAAGCATTCCGTTCCGTCCTCAGACCAGAGAACAAACCGCAGCATGCTGCGGTTTGCTCTCCGGTCCAGGCATCTGCACCAAGACGGATCTGGAATGACCCCCAATGCAAGTCAATGGGGACGGATCCGTTTGGTGTGGACACACCAGTAATCCGGATCTGTCCTCCATTGATTTCCAATGGGGGGTCATTCCGGATCCGTCTTACATACATAGATACATACATACAGACATACATACATACTCACATACTCCAGGGACGCCGGCAGCATGTCTTCACGCGCCTCCTGCGCGCAGCTATGACGTTTCCCCACTGCGCCCAGCAGAGGGCGCTGTGGGGAATCGTCATCACTGCGCGCAGGAGGCGCGTGAAGACGTTCTGCCGGCGTCCCTGGAGTATGTGAGTATGTATGTCTGTATGTATGTCTGTGTCTTGTTTCAATGTGCGTCATGTGTGGGGCCGGAGCGCTGCTCCGGCTCCTCACATGTATAGCGTTAGCACGGATCCGTTGGCACCCTTTAGGTGCCGGATCCATGCTAACGCTAGTGTGAAAGTAGCCTTAGGCAGACATAAACTGATAAACATTTTAGATTGTGTTTCACTCATACCAGAGATAGGGACATTCTGAGAGACTGACAGCTGCACATCTCCAGTTCCAGGTGGCATGTCTATAACCAGGTAATCCAACTGGCCCCAGTCTACCTGCTCAGAGACACAAATATTACTACAAGGAAGACTCTAGAACAGATTTGTAGATCAATTACAATACCTAGCAATAGTGGTGATATATTTTTAGTGACCCACCTGTCTTAGTAATCGCTCAATTGCAGACATGACCATCAACCCTCTCCACACTATTGGAGCATTCTCTTCCACAAGGAAACCCATGGACATGCTGTCATAAAAACACAGAAGAATCAGCTGCTGAACAGCTCTTGCACTTAGACATTAAGCTAATGGTTCAGTCTTTGTGGTGTATTTTAATAAATTTCTGTTTGCTTCTGATAAGACCATATTAAGGGCATTTTGTCAGCAGCGGGGGTATGATTTATTGTGTACTTATTAAATCCAATGAATCATTAACCTAACCATTTATTGCTTAATTTGTTTTTCTATTTTGACAGGAACAAAAAACATAAAAGACCATTAGTAAGTTGCGCTAAAAATTCAGCAGCTGCTTACGCATTTTGAGCACAGAATGAAATTTTAATAATACAACTTAAAAGGGTTGTGTCACTTCAGCAAGTGAAATTTATCATGTAGAGAAAGTTAATACAAGGCACTTACTAATGTATTGTTATTGTCCATATTGCTTCCTTTGCTGGTTGGATTAATTTTTCCATCACATTATACACTGCTCGTTTCCATGGTGACGACCTTCCTGCAATCCATCAGTGGTGGTCATGCTTGCACATTATAGGAAAAAGTGCTGGACTTTCTGGTGGCCGGGACCATGTGAGCTCAAATAGGCTGGTGCTGCTGGATTGCAGGATGATTGCCCCATTAAAAATATTCAACATTTTTCAAATCAGCATCTGACTACTTTTGTAAGTGTATGTAATTAAAAAAATTAGTTTAGGCACTGAGTTATTAAATAAAATATATGTGTATAGCGCCACCTGCGGATTGTGCTTTTCTTTATTTCTCCATCCACTTCAAAAACATGCTGTGATGTAGTACACTGTCAGATGCACCTATCAAGGGAACCTGTCAATAAAGTTAATCTGAGTAATCCAGTGGCACTACTATACTGCTTGTGCCCCTGTTTATATTCTTAGGCAGAAAAGGAAGTTACAATACTGCTGTGCACTGCTCACCAATAGTCATGTGGGCAGTGCTGCAGTGGTGACTGGTCAGTGTGCCCACCTTGGCCTGTAAAGATAGCGCTAGCTCTGCCAAGCAGGTGGTCAATGGAAAAACGCCAATAGTCCATTCTGAATTTGCAGTAAAAATTTAAATTAGCTTTTCAACTATATATATATATATATATATATATATAGGATATATGTGGAAGCAGGGTCATTTTAACCACTTCACTTTTCACCTTAACCCTTTAGATTTTTTTTTTTGTTTTTGCGTTTTCATTTTTCTTTCCAGAGCCATAGCTTTTTTATTTTTCCGTTCACATATCCATATAAGGGCTTGTTTTTTGCGGGACAAGTTATACTTTCTAATGCCACCATTTAATATAACATTATGTATTGTAATGCACTGAAATGTCAGCATTACACTGACAGTGTGCCTGAGACCCAACCTGGGGGCTAGCCTCACAGGCTTCCATAGCTGGCAGGCTCCAATGCCTGGGGTTGGAGAGGGGTGCCTGTACCCTCCGCAAACCCCGTGCATGCCACAGTCAGCGTTGACTGTAGCATACAAGGAGTTAATCCACCACATCGGTGAATACACGTATACCGCAGGAGCTCTGTAACAGAGTATGTACGGTGCTGGGGACTTAAGTCACGCCCCGCAGCACCTTACATGTACAGCGATAGTATCCTATGGGTTAATACTGGGTGGCACCTCCCCTTGCTGCGATACAGACTGCTCCTCTGGCATGGTAACGTTCCTGCAGTTAATGGATATCCTCCTGTCTTTCATCTTGGACCCTTACTTCTAGACATTCTTGATGGGTTCTTTTCTCTGCAAAGTTTGTTTTAGCTGGGTGTGTATAACATATATTCCTAATGTATGTAACTGCATATCTGCATATTACAGAATTATATAACTTGCCAACCCCCCCCCCCAACAAAAAATAAAAAAATAAAACTATACCACGAGGATTTGTGAATTTAGGTATCCCTTTGTACTAAAAAGTATAGTTGTAGGCACATTTAGGATTATGGATATGTTTACAGTAAGGATTTTCTAGTGTGTGACATAATTTGCAGGTGGAATTTTGGTATAGACACAGTGCCAAAATTACACTGGTGGCCACGTGGTGCCTGACCCCCAATTTTTCTTGATGCTAAGCAGTGTTGCAGTTCACAGGCCTTCTTGAAGTGGTGTCCACTTGTGGTCTAGCTCCATTTGATGGAGCTAAGCCGCTAGGTGGTTTGCAAAGCTTACTATTAGCTACAGCAGTGTCTGTCGCTCTGATTTTCTCTCTTGCTGCTCCTCTTCCTCAATAGACGTCAATGGACAACACGTGTTTTAGCAGAGAATTCAGAGTGAATGAACACTTTAGTAAGGGGGAGAAGGAAAAGAGCCTCAGAAGTGGAGAAAAGGGAATTTTCTCTGATAAGATATATTATACTCATATTCCTATACTGATTTGTGCAAAGATCGTTGGAAGCGTAGGTCCAATTTTCCAAAACTTACAGAAACAAATCGTATTGCATGTAATGCCTTACCACTGAATTCCATAGTTGACAAGAGGAATCATCAAGTTTCCTGTAAACACAGAATACATAGTTTCCAGATGTTCTTCATTGTCCTATAGTCAAACGTTTCTCAACATTCCTAAACCACGTATCCACTATTCAAATGGATTACATCGAAGAATCCCAAGGCTACAATCATCCATTGTGCAACCTATTAAAGGTACAATGTGAGGACAGTAACAGTACAATTTAGTGACCCGACATGTATCCTCCTGGGGTATGTAAATCATAGATTAAAATCCATAATCTGAGAAAAAGCACTGCATATGGGAAATGGTTAAAATGGTTTCACTTACTGTCTGACAATGTTGGATTTCCTTTCAGATTCATCATTCGTGGAATAGATGGTCCATACACATCAGCATCCAGAAGACCCACTCCTTTTACCTTGATTAATAGATAACAGTTCAATCAATTTATAGTATACAACCATAATATAATTAGATACTGAACCTTAAAGAAGAACTCCCGCAAAATTTTTTATTCCATTTCCTGCTAGAAATGATGTAATGTACATGATGTAATCTGTAGTGAATGTCATTTTCTTACCAGTAGCTGAATTTTTGAGTTATATCATCCTGAAGTTTCTTATCTGTGTCATGTGACTAGGAATTAGACCCACCAACTCACACAGCACCTTATGTGTGGACAGGAAGTCTAATTTTCTATGCATTCCTATGGGAGCCTCACTTTCAGTCTCATAGGAATGAATTGAGAATTGACTGGCTTGCTGTCCTGGGTCAGTTGGAGATCAGAGAGTTGGTCACATGACCCAGCTACAATAAGAAGAGAGTGGAAACTCTCAATTTCAGCCTCTGATAGAAAAATGACATTCACTGCAGATTATATCATGCACCTTTCTAACAGGTCAAAGAATAAAAATTTTAGCGGGAGTTCTTCTTTAAAGAGGCTAGAAAAGCAGCAACTGCAGGTGTAAATTGAACTATGACATTCATCAAGGCATCTATACAATGTATATAGTGCAATAAAATTCTGGTTATATGGCATGACTGGGCTCTGTCATCAGAATGCGGGCGCATTGAGAGCCGCCGCCCGCCCAGATCCCGGCTTCCTCAATGCGCGGATTGTTGATCGCAATGCGCAGGCGCGGGATTTCGGACTCGGACAGGGCCGGCAGCCGAAAGAGCTAGCTGCCTGGCCCTGTCAATCACCGGAACGGAGGAGGGGTAAGAGGAGGAATTACGCCGCAACTACGTGCAGGGTTAACGCCCCCTGCACCTAGGGAAGTTCATTTACATATTTAAAAACCGCAATTTTCTCAAAAACTACGCTACAGAAAACTATAAAATTAACATATATGTCATCAGGTGTCATTTGCGCATTGCAAATGACACTCGGTTTGCAATGCTAAATTCTGATGACAGAAACCCTTTAACATAAGTACATGTAAATAATTTATAATACAAATACTGGTGGGTCTACAGTATATAGGCCTCAAGATACATCTTGGACACAGTATACTCTTTATTAATAAATCTGTAGTATGCTGTGTTGGAGGAGCATATAGAACCAAGGATTCGCCTCTCTAATCTCAGGTACATTACCTGCTAATCTGACATGGGTCTTAAAATTAAAAAAAAAAAAAAAAAAAAAAAAATTCACTACATAGATACAAGTGCTCTACATACTCTGCTACTAAAGCATAACTCAAATTTATGCTATGGTCATGCCCAATATTATTTAGTCTACATAATTCAGTTAAAGGGGTTATCCAATAGTATAAAATGTCCCATCATATGCCAGGCCCCCCACATGGAATATACTTACCCAGCTCTGCCGCTTCTCACCATGCATGGATGAAAACATCAGTGTCCGGGTGGAAAGATGGAGGTTAGAGCAGCCAATGGCGTGGACGGGGACAAGCCTTCCTAGTGTCGCAGGTGATAGCCTCCATAATATTCGGAGCTCCCCTTTAGATCAGTCTGTCAACGTTGAATTTTATACTCCAATTTCCAATATAAATCAGCAATACACCTATTTAGTCTCTAACAAAAGATCTGACAATGGATCCCAGAGACCCCAACCCACAATATTGAGGGCAACACCTTCTAAAGTATTCACAAAAGAGATCATTGACGAGTGTGGACCACTTAATTTACCATCTACTCAATTTTCCACACATCCAGAAACACCTACCAACCAAACCATATTATCTGATGTGGAGGCTGATTCACTTTTAACTATACATGCTCATGATTCACCGAAAGATGAAGAAAAATATAGCTACCCATCATCTGATGTAGCTACATTACAACATACTATTCCAGGTGCAAGACACGCTATTTCAGATGGCAGAGATATTACTAATAATACAGTCTGCCCTGAATCATCTATTGTAGGCCCGTCTACATCCATTTCCTTTCTTACCCTTCCTCCAACACTCAACACTAAAGCTGCATATCCTATTTTAAAAAGCCCAAATACTACCACGATCACAATTTTTTTTCAGCCTGTAGGCCGCAAACCAGCAAAAAGAAAAAAATCAAGAAGAGGCTGTATGGGAGGGAAAAATAAATAGAAAACATCAAGAGCCACTGACCTAACCACATTAAACACATTCCGACTACACCCTGTCACGAATAGAAATAGCAGTCCTCTCTAAAGGACTGTCATTCTGTCCTACAAACAGAATTGATGAATTTACCCTTTTTTTGGATCTAAATAAATATATTAAGAAATTGACCCTGAAAAGACATTTCAAGATCCTAGAAGCCAAACCAAAGAACACCAACCTGACACAAATTAAAACGAAGGAAGGTACCAAACAAATAGAGGCCATTCCTTCAGGCCTCAGACCACCCTACAACTTCTACCCCATACAACACAGAGGCAGCTTTTTGAACACATTTTACTCAGTCGTCGCTGAGCAATTCAGGAATATTAATAGTACAACAAACAATGATAAAATCAATAAGAATAAAAATAATAATAACCTGAAACCAAAAGAAAGATTGGCACTAAAAAGAATTAAATCAAATCCAAATATCATCATAAGGAACGCCGATAAAAGGCGGTGGTATTGTCATCCAAAATAAGGATGACTACCTAAAAGAATCCCATAATATACTTTCAGATCAGAAATACTAACTACCCCTGTCTGAAGATCCCTCTACTAACGATATAACTGAATTTGAGGCACTTATTGATAGGAGGTGTGGTCACTCTAGATGTTTATGTTGTAGTATGATACAAACAAAAATCATTTCACAACACCACCAACAGTGAGACCTTTCAAATTTTAGGCAATTTAGATTGTAACTCCAGTCATGTTATTTATGTATTGGAATGCCCATGTCACTTGAAATATGTCGGGCGTACCATTCAGACACTGCGGAATAGACTTAACAAACATCGATCAAATATAAAGAAAAAATATCAAAAGCACAGTGTTTCTAGGCATGCTGCCGAACATCATAATGGCAGTTCAAAAGGTTTCAGTATTATACCTATAGAACAAATCCCGGCACATGAATGGAAAAATGTACAATACATCCGACGTCGGGAAATGTTCTGGATATTCAAAATTAACAGCCTCAGTCCATATGGCTTGAATGAAGCCTTCGAGATTAATCTATAAACCCCCCCCCTTTTTTTTGGTATACCCATCTCCACACTTCCAGTCTGCCTTATAACATATTTCATATTTGGCACCTTATAGTTGTACCTTACAATAGCGGTCTCCTCATAGCCCATCACAGCATCCTGCAACCAGTCACGTGACCGCACCTATTGCGATCACGAGACATGTACTTTTGTTACGAATCTACTCCCCCTGCTCTCCTCGTATTTAGCGTCCTGCAACCAAGCAACACATCACGTGACCGCACCACTTGCGATCACGTGATACGTACTCTCCACCATTTCTCCTCCTATTTTTAGATTTTGCCTTCCATTTCACATTGATACGAGGCATACTGATGAAGCCCATGAGTACGTTTATACATTATTTTACTTATTCAAACTTTAGAGTCTTTATAACACTCGAGACTTTAAGCATCCGGTTTCCGGATAACAGGTCACGTGACCAGAGTTAACAACAATAATATATTTTGCATAATTCCACCCATAGGAGGCGTTCCCTGGACGCCCCATGTGAGCGATCCAATAGGGCAGTAAGCGCTCACAATACAGTGCCACAATGCCGAACCACGTGACCCACCAATGTAAGATATCTTATTTATTTTATAGAAGTTTATTTTTGCATTTTATATATATGAATTAGGTTCTGCTGGTCAGATTAGATAATGACCTATATCTAAAGAGGAATTTGATGTTTCTGTGAAAACAGCACTTCAGATGTATTTTAATGATTCACTATGTTAACTCCTCCTGTTTAACTCCGCCCCCCCAACGTTTAACTCCGTTTTTTGGCGTTTTTTTCCACTATAGGAGGTATGTACTTGTACTATAAATGTATCCTTTTTATGTTATTTGTTATTACCTGACGAAGGGGACCTTGAATTCCCCGAAACGCGTTGTTTTATCTACTGTATTGGTGATAATAAAACAAAAAAATATTGCCATAATACTTGGGACGTCCGGATCAGTATTCTTTGCGCCAGAAAAGCAGAATTTCGCTCTTTCTACAAGATAGTATCGCAGGTGAGGCTAGGGAGGCTCGTCCCCATCCCCGCCTGCCATTGGCTACTTACCCCCCCGACACCGGATGTTTTCATCCGTGCATGGGGAGAAACAGCAGTGGAGGTGTGGGGACCAGAAGCGGTGCAGGGAGTATATTCCATGTGTGGGCCCAGCATATGAGGGGACATTTTATACTCTCAGAGAACCCCTTTAATACTGTGTATGGGACATGACTACTGACAGTCCCACAATTGGCTATAGCCAAAATAATATACCAAGTATACAAGGCAACAGTCAGACACTAGATATGGGCTTGGGCTACATTCACACATCAGTATAAAAAAAAAAAAAGTCCGCCCATCCAACAGAATACCCAGCCAACAAGGATAGGTATGAATTTGTAACGAGGGAAATTCCCGGGAGGGTCATGGAAAGTTTTGTTTAACTGTTGTCTTTTACCAACATGCAGTAAATTGCAATTTAGAAACTGCAGACAGATCCTCAGGTGAAGCTACAGATATTTCCCCAGTCTTCAGCATTTGTGGATCACGTACACAGCTATGAGGTATGCAATCACCCTGCATACGTTATATATTTACTTACATCATCTCTTGCTGCAATTGCCAACGCCAGATTCACTGTTGAAAAGCAAATGTGTGTATAAGGATGCCAGTAGTAAAAGATTCATATTAGATACCAGGTCTGTGTCTCAAGTTAGATGGAACATATTTATATCATTAACATTTCCAAACTTTCCTGAATTCCTATGAAAGTAAATATGCAACATGTTCTGCATTTAAAAAGCCGCTTATACAATGTTAACAATATATAATATAGGTGCATGCTAAGAGATTGTACATTTGTTTAAAGCCTGTGATATACCTGAGCTACAGGTTGGCCACTCTCAGCAGGCCATGTCTATGGGGGCTTCCCAACTGTCCCCTGAGAAAGATGATCAGGCAGGGAATAAAGGACTGGATTTGTTCGGTTTCAACAATCCTGATATTCTGATTCCACTGTAAATACGTATCTGTCATATACCAAACTAAGCATCCAGTCTATGGAGCCGGCTATCTCAAGTCTATGAGTGGCTTCAGAAAATTCTGCTTAAAGGCTCTGGACACCATTTCAATGATTATTTTTATTGTTCATTCCCTTCATAAATATAAAATTTAGCAACTGTCTAAATAGTCTTCATTATAAATTCTGTACTAGTTTGTTGCAACTCCTCCACCTATCTGACTGGAGTCCTCAAACAACACCTGGCCAAGATAACCCTTCCAAATGCCCATATTCCATATGTTCCCCCAAAGAGCACCTCTGGCGGACCTAGACCATTACTATATTACGTGGACAGCCTGTAATACACAGTTCCCCCTACAAGAGCTGCTGGAAGCAGTACGGCCGACCACCTGAGCTATAATCACAGTTTCACTGCCCTGACGCATAGTAATGTTTACGTGTCTATTATACCTGCAGTGGTTGATTTGCCCACACCTCCTTTGCCAGATGCAACCACCAAGATATGCTTCACACCAGGAATTGGCTTCTGCTTTGGCAAACCACGTGACATCATCTCCGCCTGCCTAATTTTCAACTTTTCTTGGTGAGATCCAGCTTCCTGAAAAAGAAAATTTAGAAGCAACTCAAAGTGTGGCCAATAAATAATTTATGCCATTTAAAGTGAGTCTGTTAGCAGAGTTAGCAGAAAGTGAGTCTGCTGACAGCAGTAAGCTTGGGCTGAAGAGAACAATTCAAACATACAGGTTTTTTTTTTTTTTAGTTTCACTCATCAGGAGATGTGTGAATATGAAGTTTTGTTTTGCCAGAATCTGCTGCAGGAAGTGCACTGTTAAAGGGTTATTCTCATTTTAGACAATGGGGGCATATCGCTAGGATATGCCCCCATTGTCTTATAAGTGCGGGTCCCACCGCTGGGACCCGCACCTATATCCAAAACGGAGCCCCCGAACTGAATGAGGGCGCACTGCGCATGCGCAGCCGCCCTCCATTAGTTTCTATGGGGCCGCCGAAAATAGCCGAGTGCTGGCTCGGCTATTTTCGTCGGCTCCATAGAAATGAATGGGAGCAGTGGCCGTGCTTGCGCGCTGCGCTCCCATTCATTTCTATGAGCGCAGCGGGGGAGCTGCACCTGGTGGTGGCCGGACCCCCGGGGTCCTCCAGGCGCAGCGCTCCCCGCTCCGTTCTGGATATAGGTGCGGGTCCCAGCGGTGGGACCCGCACCTATAAGACAATGGGGGTATATCCTAGCGATATGCCCCCATTGTCTAAGATGAGAATACCCCTTTAAGTGTTCTCTGCATTGAGTTGCTTGAGCTCATCCCTTCTGCTCTAAGTGACAGCTGTAGCATCCAACCAGGAGATCACTACATCAGTCATTCAGAGCAGAGGGGTAAGACTGTGAAACAGTTCAATGCAGAGACCACATTATAGTGAAGCTCCACTGCCAGCGAACGTGAGAGAGCAGAATAGGGCAGAATACAAGTTGATATTCACACTATTCTTGATAATAAAAGCTCCACAAAAGGAATGTTTGTCCTGCTGTCCCTAGTCCTAAGCTAGAGCTGTCAGGTGGTTCATATTGTTAATAACTGCCCATGTATGCACTGTCCCAGCATGATAGCTGGGTGCAACTGCAAGGGGTTAATCTAATCTAATTCTACTGACTTAATCTTTGTCTTGCCTTCTACTTAGGCTGCAAAGTGAGCATAAATCAGACCCCAAACTCAGTACAGGCACTCCAAATAAATGCTTCCACCTACTGATTTGTAGGAGGCCAGATGGGAAGCCCACTGATCACAATCACTAGCAGACAAACACGCAAGGCTATAGGTTCTTTAAGGCTAATTTCACACCTGCGAACAGGTGTACAGCCCGCCGGATCCGTGCTGCCGCAGGTGCACCTGTGGGGCCGGAACTATGCTCCGGCCCCATTCACTGTAATTCACCTGCCGAAACAGCATGCCGGAGTCCCCTGACGCAGGTGTGAAAGTACCCTAAGAGCATACAATAAATACACATCTTAAAGTTTTAAGCGTTAAAGGGGTTTTACAGGATTTTACTATTGATGACCTATCCTAAGGATAGGTCATAAATATTTCTCATTGGCGGGGTTTCCGACACCCGGCACCTCCACTGATCGGCTGTTTGAAGAGAAGGCCGCACCAGGAGTCTGAGAGAGCCATGGTGTGTGTATGTGAACCAGGTTAAGGCCTCTTTCTCATGTCAGTCCCATTGATTTTAAAAAGTGTGTATTCACACATTAGTAGATTTTCCATGGACTGTGGGTCCGTGGTGACACCACAGAAGCATGCCCTATTATTGTCCGTGATTATGGATCCCTCACACACATTACAGTTTATGGTTCCATGAAAACCACAGACACAAATAGGGCTGCAACAATTACTCGAATAAATCTAGTAACTTGAAACAAAAAAATCCTTGATGCAAATTTTTTGTATCGTGGATTCGTTTATGTCATGTGACCACGGAGCGTGAGTGAAGTGCTTGCTATTACTCACGCTTCGTGGTCACCGCGCTGCACTGGATCCTGACTCATCGTCAGGACATAGTGCACGTAAGAAGAAGAGGTTAAAGAGCTGAGGAGTGTCAACAGCGCTCCTACAGGAGAGGTAAGTATTAGGGCCCTTGCACACGACCGTATGCACTCCGAGACATACGGTCCGTGAGCGGCATAGATCGTGGGCACGGGAGCGCAAAGCATCATAGATTACTATGATGCTGTGCACGTCGGGCTGCCCGCGGGACTATTGTCCTGTACTCATATAATCTTATGAGTGCGGGACAATAGTCCCGAAGGGCGGCCCGAAGTGCACAGCATCATAGTAATCTATGATGCTTTGCGCTCCCGTGCCCACGATCTATGCCGCTCTGGGACATATGGCCCGCTCATGGACCGTATGTCTCGGAGCGCATACGGTCGTGTGGAAGGGCCATTGGCGCTGGGGACAGACGGCTAAAAGCGATATGCACACAGTACCATGGGTGGGGGGGTCATGCAGGAATCACGCTCTGTGTTTAAGAGTGATCCTCCATTCTGGACGTGATTCCTGCACTGGACTCGCTCGTGTGAAATAGCCCTTACAGTGGCAGTCCATGTCCTCTGCTCACCAGGTCCAGCAGCTTGCACACTGCTCTCTCTCTCTCCTTCGATCTGGCAGGCCCGACCTCCAAAGTAGCTGTCCGTCCTGCTGTGGCCTGCTTCTTGTCAGCTAGCCCTCTCTCTGCCCATATCACAAAGGTATGCTTCCGCGGCCTCTTAAAGGGCCAGCACATAAACAACCTATTCTTCCCAGCTAATGTCTGGCTACCAGGGGCTATATATACCTTTAGAGGCAATTTTCTTATGATTGCATTTTACTCATTTTGGGCTAAAATAATTTTTTTTCAATTAACCTTTATTAAAAAATAAATAAATGACCAGTTCCATCAAATCATAATGAGGTCGTTATTATGGGGGATTTTAACTACCCAGATATAGACTGGGAAACTGAAACCTGTATATCTCATAAAGGAAACAGGTTCTTGGAAATAACCAAAGACAATTACCTTTCCCAACAGGTTCAGGACCCGACTAGAGGGACGGCCATACTGGACTTAGTATTAACCAATAGACCTGACAGAAGAGCAGATGTGCAGGTTGGGGGACACCTGGGAAATAGTGACCATAATATAATAACCTTCCAACTGTCATTCAAAATAGCGTTTCTTCAGGGAGGAACAAAAATACCAAACTTCAAAAAAGCAAAATTTTACCAACTAAGAGAGGCCATAGGCCTAACTAACTGGGACAAAGTCCTCAAAAATAAAAATACAGCCACAAAATGGGAGATTTTTAAAAGCATCCTAATATCTAATTGTGAGAGGTACATACCTTATGGGAATAAAAGGTTAAGGAACAAGAAAAAACCAATGTGGATAAATAGAGCTGTAAAGAAAGCAATAAATGACAAACAGAAAGCATTTAAATCACTAAAACAGGAGGAGAGCGAGGAAGCATTGAAAAACTACAAGGAAAAAAATAGAATATGTAAAAGACAAATAAAAGCAGCCAAACTAGAGACTGAGAGATTAATCGCCAAAGAGAGTAAAACTAACTCTAAAATGTTTTTCAATTATCATGTTGTATTTTCGTTCCGGCCGCCTCTCAGCAGGGTTTGCCGTGCTGCCCACCCCCATTACAGTGAATGCGGGCTGTTCAGCTGTGAACAGCCTGCCGGAGCCCCGCACCACAGGTGTGAAAGTAGCCTAAGGCCTCTTTCACACTAGCGGCAGTCCGGATCCGGCAGGTGAAGGGTGCTGTCGGATCCGGACTGCCGCAGGGACATGTGTGGGACTGGAACCGCGTTCAGGCCCCAGACATGTCACACAGTACCATATACAGTCATACACACAAACACATACATACTTACATACTCCAGGCAGGACGCACGTCTTCACGCCCAGGAGGCGCGCCGCTATGACGATTCCCCACAGCGCCCTCTGCTGGGCGCTGTAGGGAATTGTCATAGCGGCGCGCCTCCTGAGCATGAAGACGTGTGGCCGGCCTGCATGGAGTATGTAAGTATGTATGTATGTGTTTGTGTGTGTCTGTCTGTCTGTCTGTCGGTCTGTATGTATGTGGTTACGGATCCGTCCTGAACTCCATTGAAAGTCAATGGAGGGCGGATCCGTTTACCATGTTGGTCACACCAAACGGATCTGTCCCCATTGACTTGCATTGGGGGTCATTCCAGATCCGTCTTGGTGCGGATGCCTGGACCGGAGAGAAAACCGCAGCATGCTACGGTTTGTTCTCCAGTCTGAAGACGGAATGGAATGCTTTCAGGAGCATTCTGTTGTCTTCAGTTCAGTTTTGTCCCCATTGACAATGAATGGGGACAAAACTGAAGTGTTTTTTTTCGGTATTGAGCCCCTATGACGGAACTCAATACCGGAATTTAAAAACGCTAGTGTGAAAGTAGCCTTACCTGTGTGAATTGTACTTTCACTTTGTACCGGTCATCTAATAACCATTATCTCTAATTTACTAAGAGGTCATAAACACAGTGTAAGATAAGAACTTAGGCCTCTTTCACACTAGCGGCAGCATGGATCCGGCGGGTGAAAGGTCCCACCGGATCCGTGCTGCCGCAGGTGCACGTGTGGGGCCGGAAACGCGCTCCGGCCCCACACCTGCACCAGACACTATCTTGAGGAAGGGGGGGGGCAGTTATACTTACCTGTCCCAGCAGCTCCCGACCTGTCCCAGCAGCTCCAGAGGACGGCGCGCACAATGGGAAGATTCCCCACAGCGCCCCCTGCTGGAGGGAGGAGGGAGCTGCAAGGAAAAAGCGCAAGGTGATGGATCCGTCATGAACTCCATTGGATCCGTTTACTATTGTGTCACACCGAACAGATCCGTCCCCATTGACTTGCATTGGGGGTTATTCCGGATCCGTCTTGTTGCGGATGCCCAGACCGGAGAGCAAACCGCAGCATTTTGCGGTTTGCTCTCCGGTCTGGAGACTGAAGAGAACTGAACGGAATGCTTTTAGGAGCACTCTGTTCTCTTCAGTTCAGTTTTGTCCCTATTGACAATGAATGGAGACAAAACTGAAGCGTTTTATTCCGGTATTGAGCCCCTATGACGGAATATATAAACACTAGTGTGAAAGTAGCTTAGCTATAATGAGTGTTTATAAGGTCAGGGAGCAGAGATAAGGAGTCCTTTAGATTAGCTGGTTGACGGAAAAGAGAGAACATTCAGATCCCTCTATTAGAGCATCTCAGCCCTGTACAGAAAAATGGGTTCTATATTTGTAATGAAGACCAATTTAAAAATAATTTTTAGCTCACAATGAGTATAATGCAATCATTATACAAAATTGCCCCCAAAGGTGTACATAGCCTTTAAGGCACCGTCCCCTATGAGAAGAAGCCTGAGTAATAGCTCTAGATTGCCTGTGTCCTGCAGATGTGTGCTGTTTGTACATTCATCTGCCCATGTACAAACTTCTGCCTGTTCCCTGAATTTGACTGTTCTCTGCCTGACCTGACCACTGCTAGATATCAATTCTGAGCTGCCTGTCCTGACCTTGCACTGTTTATCGGATTACACAAACTCTGCCTGCCCTGACCTCAGCTTATCCTTTTTTGCCTGACCCTTGTTGTTCTGCACCAGTCTCTTCACTCTCATGGATCAGCCTTGAGACCGAGACCACTCCAAGAGGTAGTGGTCTCAGTGGAGTACAGATCCCGGTGTAGCGATTAGTGAAGAGTGAAGACCACAGGGAGTAGCCTTAGGCCAAATCTGTTCAAGCGAACCAGTGGTTTCACATCTACTTTGTAAGGCCTCATGCACACGACCGGATGAAAAAACGGATCCGCAAAAACGGATCCACAAAAAATATGGATGACATCCGTGTGCATTCCGTATTTTGCGGAACGGAACAGCTGGCCCCTAATAGAAAAGTACTATCCTTGTCCGTAATGTGGACAATAATAGAACATGTTCTATTTTGTTGCGTAACGAAAATACGGATATATGGAAATGGAATGCACACGGAGTACCTTCCATTTTTTTTGCCCATTGAAATAAATGGTTCCGCATATGGTCCACAAAAAAACGGAACGGACACGGAAAGAAAATACGTTCGTGTGCATGAGCCCTAACTGTGATCAAGGAAAATCCACTCTCCACACCCCCTGTGGCCAGGTCCTGGAGACAAATATGGAAACCTGGTCTCTGGGTCTCTCAACGAAGGTTTGTACAATCTCCTTGAACATCTTAGGTTTGAGAAACACAATGATCAAGGACATTTTCTGTTGAGAGGTCATTCACCACCTTGTTCGAGTGTCCTGGCCTCTCAGTTCCAGGTTTTTGTCCAAAGCCCACCTCTACAGCTCTAAGGCTTCTCTGCAAGCGTACATGGATCTTGTGCCCCCTACCTTGCCTTAATATGATAATGCTGTCCACTTGGACAAAGACTAATTTATTATGGTGTGATGGGAAAACAGTTAACGTTTATGACCCAACCTTCCAATGGAAATTTTTGTTTTAATTAATGGGAATGGACAACCACTGTTCTGACCTTTATTTTTCTGCAAGCCACACTTTTAGAAGGAGCATCTTGCTGACGTAATCAGTCCAGAGAAGCCTCTCTTGGATTGTCCCTGGAAAACACAAGCCTGCTCTTGGGACTTTTGCAGAGGAAAGGGCCTTTTGAGCCCTGCGAAAGATCTGCAGGCTCTATACCTACCCTTAACGTCTTTGATTTAGTGTGGACTGAACAAATTACTGTTTTCAATATTAGGGAACTTGTGACTTTGAAGCAAGATCAATAATAAAAATATGGCTGCCCATCTACCAGGCGTCAAGGTGGCTTCCACAGATGGGTTCCTAACACTAACAGACTGCATCTCTCTTGGACTTACCTAAGCCTACAATATTCAGGGCGGTGTAGGAACCAGGTACATTTATACTCTGCTCAGAAGCCCCAGGCAGATAGGCGTTGCTCTGTCTAAAAGTGGCCGCTACCCTCAATATATACTACAAGAAAATTTAGACTAGCAATACATGTTCACAGGTGCATATCCATAAAGCAAGCATACAGAAAAATAATACAAATATGGCTGCACAACATTTCACAAGCAAACAATAGAACTAAGGAATGGGGATCATTCTAAATTAAAATGGTATTATACCTACTAGAAATGAAAATTGAAAAAAATAGAAGCTCTTTGTGCACATTTTTGATCAAACGTGTGTCGGGCCCATCTACCAGGCGTCAAGGTGGCTTCCTAACACTAACAGACTGTCTCTCTTGGACTTACCTAAGCCTACAATATTCAGGGCGGTGTAGGACCCAGCTACATTTATACTCTGCTCAGAAGCCCCAGGCAGATGGGTGTGGCTCAGTCTAAAAGAGGCCGCTACCCTCAATATATACAAGAAAATTTAGACTAGCCATAAAGCAAGCATACAGAAAAATTATAAAAATATGGCTGCGCAACATTTCACAAGCAAACAATAGAACTAAAGAATGGGGATCATTCTAAATTAAAGTGGTATTATACCTACTAGAAATGAAAACTGAAAAAATAGAAGCTCTTTGCGCCCATTTTTCTGTATGCTTGCTTTATGGATATGCACCTGTGAACATGTATTGCTAGTCTAAATTTTCTTGTAGTATATTTTGAAGCAAGATCAGGCATCCCTGCCAAGGTAAGTCAAACGGCTCTTCAGTGACATAATTGAACATCTGACCTACCATCAACATAGCTTGACTAGCTGCCTTTCATAAAGCTGGCAAGGCTTTATTATTCTGGGAAGATGACACTGGGCCATCCTGCTCAGCATACTTATCCAATTGTCCGACCTTCCCCACTGTGATTAATAGGATCAGGTGTGATTGTGTTTTCACTGCCGAACCCTGTCAGAGTAGAGAGGCTGCAGCAGTTGCAGAGAGAGCAGAGCCTCTAGGAATTAAAGGCCACACCCCTGTTGCTCCTAGAGGCTCATTTGTGTATATATATATATAAAACATAATTTTTCTCATCAATGCGGACACATATGAACATGGAACCAACACATATGTCTTCTGCTGCCAAGTGCACATGTAACAGGTCAGCCAGTGTCATAGGTACAAATCTGCTGACATATGCCCATTAAGTAGTGGGCGCTGCACTGTAAAGTGAAGGGAGATCCTCCGTTCTCACCTGACTGAAGCTTTTTCTTGCAGATTGGGCAAGAGTTGGAAAGGACCAATAGGATAAATTACTTTTTCCCATTTTTGCTTGGGAACAGTTATGGAAAAATTGGCTTTGTCTATAAAGAATCTGCAAGCTGCACAATATGCAATGTCCAAAAACAATGGGATTGCCCAAATTTTACAGATACATCTAGTCAGCACTCACACCCACATGACAATAATACAAAAAGACATATTTATCAAACTGGTGTAAACTGGCTTAGTTGCCCATAGCAACCAATCAGATTCCACCTTTCATTTTTGATAGCTCCTTTGGAAAATGAAAGGTGGAATCTGATTGGTTGCTATGGGCAACTAGGCCAGTTCTACTGTACACCAGATTAATAAATGACCCCAATAGTACACTGCATATTTAGGTATAGGCTCTGTTGACACCTATATATTCATCAACAGTAATCTCCAACATATGCCTACGGTTGCCACCCGGCCGGTAATTTACTGGCCTTGCTGGTAATTTTTTTTTGCCGATATTTTCCTGTGTGGCCTGCTACTAATGAGTGCTTCCAGTGTGGAGCACTCATTAGTGCAGCCTTTACCTCCCCTCCTGTGTTAATTATTTATATATTAAAAAAAAAAAACACTCACCTCCATTTGCTTGTGCTGCTGACTGGATGTGTAGGACTGGACCTGCGAGACGTCATCACGCGGGAACGCAGGTCCTGTCCTAAGCTTCCAGTTAGCAGGGGGCGTTCACCGCATTGCAAGCAAATGGAGGAGGCGAGTGTTTTTTTTTTTTTTTTTCAAACTGGGGGCACTAATGGAGGGCATTATTCTTCCTAGGGGCACAAAAGGGGAGCATTATTCTTACTGGGCGGCACAAATGGGGGCATTAATATTATTGGGAGCCACAGTATGATAGCGATTTAACACCCTGTGTTAAGCCACGCCCCCCCAACCTTTGTGGTGTGGCATAAATTGGACGGTATTTTTTTGTTGGGAAAGGTGGCAATCCTACATATGCCACTGGGTAGCCATGTAGTGGCATATATTATGTCAGCCATATCATACTTAGGAAAATAAATACACAAAAAAGTTCAGCTCACCCACAGCTAGCAAGAGATGTGCAGGACACTGCTGAAGGATTTTTTTTTTTATATATATATACTTAGGAAAATGCAGTCTGCTGGATTTCCCTACACAAGATTTCCCCTGTATATAGCAGCATGACCACAGCAGTGTACAGCCCTCTCTAAACTCATTACATTGCTGCAGACATCACCTGTGCACACGTATTACATTACAGCAGAAGATACCCAGTGAAGCATGGAGAATCCTGACCCGACACACAAACCCCCCCCAGAAACATTACAAGTTCACTCGTGGACACCCACCGAGCTGAAGGAGACTACAGGAAGAGTATCTCGACGCCCACACTGCAGAAACGTCCTGGCCCGCAAAGCATTCAGCCCGAGGCCTACTAGGCCCCTGGAGGCCGCCATTACTGTTACCTAGCAACGTGGTTTTCTCCTTAGAACAGTGAGAGATGGCGGAAGTGTGCGTTCCACGCCTCTCTCTCGTCGTGCGCTGACTGTAGCAGGAAGTGGATCTGGCATGGTGACTGCAGGCTGCTGGTAGATGAATGACAGGTAGAGCTGTTCCCCTACGACGGATCCTCTGTACAACGTTTATGTTGCTGGTTATACATTTTATTTTGTATTTGTAGTATCATCTCTAAATATTATGCATTGTTCAGTAATGTGTAACTGCTGGCTCTCCTGCTGTCAGAGCATGCTGAGAGTTGTAGTTTTACTGCAGCTGGATAGCCACAGGTTCCAGTACTGCAATGCATAGAAATAATGGGGTAGGGCTCATTTTCGGTTTAGCTTGTTTTAGGGCTATTTAGCAGAGCCTGATCCAGCGCTGTCCCTCCATCCTCTCTGCCATGCTGAAGCCAGGTGACATGCCTGTATACCGAACGTGACAGCTACAGCCAATCACTGGCCACAGCAGCCGTACAGCATTGAGGCCAGTAGTCGTGCGGTCAGCGGAACATCACCGCTGCAACCAAAGCATTGCGTCACAGATGCAGTGTAGTGAAGAGAGGAGAGGAGGTGAGTTTAAAGGGGTTGGCCCATCTCACACTTTGGTGGCATATTGCTAGGATACACCACCAAAGTCTGATAGCTGTGGGTCCCACCTCTGTGACCCATACCCATCTCTATAACGGGACCCCAAAGTGAAGGAGAGGGTACGGCGCATGAGCTGAGTGACTGCACTTTTTTCCCTAACTTCCACAGAAATGAATGGAGAGCACCCAGTGCACCCTGGAAATAGCACCCAGTGCACCCTGTTAATAACAGAGCCAGTGCTCAGCTTCTTTTGTTACTCCCTTATAAGTGATGGAGGGTGGCCCTGCTTGTGCGCGTGCACCCACGTTGGAAGCCCTATCTACAGACAGGTGCAGGTCTAACCTATGGGACCCGCAAATATCAGACATCCTAATGATATGCCACTAAAGTGCGAGATTAGCCAACCATTTTAATTTGGTATGACTGTAGCACCCTCTCTACAGTTTGCCCCAGAAAAATATGAACTTGGACAACCCCTTTAGGCTATGTTTACTCAGGCAAAGTTTACTGTTGAGTGAGCGGCGTAATACGGGTATTCTCCACTGTGTAATCTGCATTCAAGACGCTATCAACAACTTCCAGTTATCTTCAGTGTATCAAACCTGACAGTTTATTCCGGATGCAAATGTTTTAATGACAGTACATTGTTAAGTCTCTGACTTCTGTGGTTCTTTTTCTTTCTTTAAATATTGTTACAGATGGCGACGATAGACAGAGAGGTTGCTGCCCGGGTAGTGCTTCAGCAGTGTTTACACGCCAGGTTGCAGGTTAAACCTCAGGATGGAGAATCTGATGCTGAATGGGTGGAAGTGAGTTGCACACTTTTTAAAGGGGTTATGTCATTCCAAACATTGGTGGCATATATTAAAAGGGGTTTTCAGGAATTAAATATTGATGACCTATTCTTAGGATAGGCCACCTTTATCAGATTTCTGGCACCCCCACACAGCAGGTGTTTGAAGGGACTGCAGCATCCAAATGCCATGGCCACTTTCAACAGCCAATGGTCAGGGGTGTCCCGGGAGACAGACCTGCTGTTTAGATATTAGTGAAATATCTTGATCATAGATCATCAATATTTAAGTCCCAGACAATTCCTTTAAGTCGTGTCTTTCATAACCAGTTTCTGTGGGAACATATTCTATAGAGTTGGGACAATAAATGTACCTTTTTGTATTTTCAGTGTAACTAGTGTATGTTGGCGCTGTGGTTCTGGATGAACTGCAAATTTTATAGACAATAAGTTTGATTGGAAATACTAGAAATTGGGGATAATCTGGGAACATAACTGTGACAAACATGCAACTCATGCACATAACTATATATGCCTGTTTCTTTTCAGATCCAAAGGGGTATGGTTGTGTATGTCTGCTTTTTTAAAGGATCAACAAAAGATTTAATTCCAAAAATGGGTGAGTTGCTATGTATATATGTAGCTTTTTTCTGTTTAAGGGTACATTCACACGACCGTGTTGAGTCCTTTCCGTTTTGCGGTCCGCAAATAACTGAACCGTGTGTCCGCATTTTGTGGAAGAATGGCTTCCGAATGTTTTCCGCATGTCTTCCGTTTTTTACGGTCCGCAAAAAACGGAAGGTTTAGGAAAAAAAAAAAGAATAATTCATAGTTGTCAAGGCCTTCAATTATACGGATCCGCAAAAAACGGATAACATACGGAAACCATTCCGTATGTCATCCGCAAATTGCGGTTCCATAGACTTGAATGGGGCTGCGGACCGATCTGTGCGGACAATAGTAGGACAAGCTTCATATTCTTGCGGACCAGAAATGCGGAAATACGGATGCGGACAACATACTGAATGTTGTCCGCACATTTTATTCTTCCATAGGAATGAATGGATCCGCATCTATTCCGCAAAATGCGGATCGGACGCGGATAAAATTATACGGTCATGTGAATGTGCCTTAATCCACACAGCCTATAGGTTTATGCAATCAATTCCCAAAAACATACATAACTTTTGTTTAACCTGTCTGCAACTTGCTTTAGTGCCATTATTCTTGACATCAGAAGTAACAGCGGGAGTGACTTGTTTATGTCCTACCCTAACGGCACATTAATTTCAGCAGTATGATGCTTGGAGTCTTTTGCTCATCTATTATTACTAACATGATACAGGTACAAGAAATATCATCTAGACATTGAGAACAGTTTGCAGGCTAATAAAATGCTATGAACTAGGTTAATGACTGCAAAGGGCTTTCCCCACAAATTGCTCTGTTAGATCCTGGAAAGTGCAGCAAGTTTTCAATTTGAAAGATTTCTAAGGCTGCTGTTCACAATGCAACCTCACTGCTAAATGCAAGGTCGCACCTGAACGTGCCGGCTGGTGCTTCTACGTGCTGGGTATTTCAAATACCTTGTACAGATGCAGCCCGGCAATTAGCGGTGAGCCGCATGTGGATTCTGCTCTCGGGCGGCTTCTTGTACAGGCAGCCTTTTTGTTTTGTTTTTTTCAGAGAGGGAATGAAAGCATCAGCAGGGGGCGCCATACCAATATTTAGAAACAAAAACATTTTTTAAAGGTGCTGGTTAGAAAAAGTTATCCTGTATCTACTGGATAGAAGATAACTGTTCCATTTACAGGCCAAGCTCTAACACTATTCAAATGTGGAGCACCCCTGTTCCCATGATCAGTCATGGTCCCAGCAGTTGGACTCCAAGAGTCTAATACTTATCCAATATCCAGTGGATATTTTGTTTTTACCAGACTACCCCTGTAATGATTCCAATTGAAAGCTTGTTAGATCACACAAAACACATCAGCTAAAATCATATTTCAAAATTGGGACAACCCCATTAACTCTTTCCTTTCCATGGGTTTCGGGAAAATATTCACACATTTGACGTACGCAAATTAAACCTTAAATGAAAAATAAATATATATATCATGCCACTCTGCATCAAATTGTAATATTGTGAATGAAAAAAATGGGTGGGTCTACATTCACATATTTTCCTGACATCATCAAAACTGAAGAAACCAAAAATATCTGCCATACACATGCTGGTAAGCATTTGAGTCATGGAGTCCACAAATGGCAGAGAAAGTGGTAAGGTATAACTGTTCAGCTTCTCAACCCTAAAACTAAATATGACAATCACGCCCTTCCTTACACAGAACCAGAAAGTAAACATTTTAACATCAGTGCTGCTTTGTGTATATTTAGCAGGGCTTCTGTTCAAAAATAGTATGTAGGCCCTTGCTGTTTATCAATCAATTCATCAAGACTGAAGGCTTTCATCATAGTGCTTCTTGTTCCTTACTATGACTTTCTAGGCAATCTTTCATTTAATGGATCAGAATCTATCAGAAGTTTTTTTATAGAGTGATATGCCAACCCCTTGTCCGGAAAGTCCATGTGAAGCTGCACAGGTTGCACCAATGGCAGGTTCATCCTTCTATATTAGCTAGAGTTTGGAGCCTGGAGTTATTTGAAGGCCAAGCTCTAGCCCTTGTATTCCCATTGAGGGACCAAGTTCTCCCTTTACTGGAGTGAGATGTGCCCAATTTATTAAGAGGCAGATGCCTGGTGACAGATTCCCTTTAAGACCGTTGTCTGAACTAATATTCCCCAATGTGTATGCGGTTGTAAATTTTAATTTGTAATTCAGGTCTAGATAAAGAAGTTGTTCAGGAATGTTTTTTTTTTTTTGCAGTGAGCTCTCTATTAAATGTGAAATTGAGTGAATCTGACTCTGGAAAACACGTGTCCATCACAGAACTCCCAGGAGATGTACTCATTGTTCCGCAGGCTACACTTGGAGGAAAGTCAAAGGGCCGCTGCATGCAGTATCATTCAAATGCAGGCAAGGAGCTGGGTATGGAGTTATATGCCCTTCTCATAGTTCAGTGCCAGAAGGAACTAGAAGCTCATCCCCAATGGTCAGAGTCTGGTACTGTGCTGCGTTATGGAACTTATGGAAACAGGCAGGTTTTGAAGCTTGACACTAATGGACCCTATACCCACTTACTGGAATTCTGAATGTTTACTAACACAATATAGAAACAGCACTTATCTTATATAAGTGAATATTCACACAACAGATTTTACAGTAGAATTTTGGTGCGGACAGCCATACTGAAAAGCCACCGGCAGCCGTGTCCTTTCTGTCTACCATGCATCTCAATGGAAGGCAGTGGTGATATATTCCTTCCAGTGAGGCTGGGCTTTAACCTGCCACTCCGCAATCCTCATCAATGCTTCCCATTGAAGTGAATGGGAGGCAGAAAGGCCGTTGTGAGTTTGCGGTGGAATTTCGCTGTGGCTATCTGCTCCAGAATTCCTCTGTGAAATCCGTGGTGTCAACATCCCCTTACTGTGTAACATGAAGACCTATGGTAAATAAGTAGATATTAAGATAAATATCTAACTTACCTCCCAGGTATCTAACATACTTATAGTCTGTTATATCTAATAATGATCCATTCATGAATGTTTTCCAGGACCTAGGATGGGTCATCAATGTCTGATCTTTAGAATGTAGGGATTTTAGTCATGTTCTAATACTGAAGTTCAGTCTGTTATAGAGGAGAGGAAGCTAGAGACATTGATATATAGTTTTGTGGTTACGTTTTAAAACAGTTATCAGTGGCTGATAGCATTCTCTGCATAATTGTGTATACAGAGATAACTGTGAGTCAGTGATGAGACAGCTCCCATGTACAACTGAGCTCAGAAAGAGCAAAAACTAAAATGTATAAATTACATGTTTTGCTGAATCTTTTGCCACAAAACTATATAGTAATCTGCTGAGCTCCTCCTGCTCTATAACATGCAGATTGCACTACATTCTGTGGTGACCTGTTCCCTTTAAGTGAATGATACTGGGGTTCAGCACTAGACATTGCCACTCTTATACGTACCATGCTATGCCTCTGTAAACAATGAAGGCAGCGTGATACTTGCTGGTCGTTGGTGGTCTAACAGTTGGACTCTCCACTGATGTAACATTAATAGCAAATCCTAAATTAAGGTTATGATTTTTAAAAGGGGTTGTCCAGGAGTCTATAAACATGGCTTCTTCTCCAGAAACATCTCCACGCCTACCCATGGGTTGTGTCTGGTAACCCAGCTCCATATAAGTGAATAGGATTAATCTCTAATATCACTTAACCCTGAGGACAGATGTGCTACTGGTTTTTGGAAGAAAGAAGCCATGTTTTTCTAATTCAGGACCTTTAAAGGTTACCTGTTAGCACGTCTGATGTGTCTGTTTTAGTAAAACATATATCTATCCTAAGCTAAAAATAATAGGGCAGGCTAGATGGATCATGTGGTCTTTTTCTGCCATCCTTCTATGTTTCTATTCCCCATAAAACAACAATCTTTTCTGATAACTATTGTTTTGTGCCATTCCTCAGTTATTCCACTTAGACATTTATGATGAAATGACGATTGGGTGTTACCATTCCTCTTGTTAAAGGGGTGTGTCCTTACACAATCTGAAACTGTCAACATTGATTGGACAATGTCAATCTGTGTAGGGGCACACCCCCAAATGTTAAATGTGGCGGTTTATTCATAAATATTCAGGAGGAGTAACAGAGACATTTCACTACATAGACATTTGAGAAAAGAAGTTCCAGAGTTGTTATTTCATGGGGGATACACACTAAAAGAGACATGGCAGGGAAACTGACAGATGCTTTAAAGTCAGATTCACACATACAGTTTTTGATTCAGAATTTGGTGCAGTTTTTTTTTACACAGACACAATATAGTGGATGCAAAACTGAGGAGATGAGAAAGTCTTCCCTATATACGTTTCCCAACTTTTGCAACTAATCCTGTCTGGCTAGAACAACTAATAAAAATGTGAATTCAGCCTTAAGAAGATTTGTGAGATTTCTCATTATTCACCTGTCCAACCACTGGAGCCACCACCATTCATCAGATTGATGTAAATGACTGCATCTTTTATTTAGTAAGACCCATATATTTTGTAACACCAAATAGGTTGGCCTTTCCACTTATAATTTTTTCCTAACATTTCTGTGTAAATAAAGATTTTTGAATTGTCTCTTTTGTCATTGTCATTGCAAACGTTATCATGCCCAAAAAAGCAAAACCAGGATGTCGGCAGAAAAGTAATCACCCATCATTGCTATTACAATCATTATAAGCAGTATTTTATTTTTCAGTATCAGTCCCTCAAACAATATACTTTATAAGCACCTTGCTTGTGTGACATTTGGGGTCACACCTCTCTCATATACTCACATTTCCCAGAAAGGGATTTAACTAAGAAACTGCTTTACATACTTATTATTGAGGATGACTTAAAAGGGTTTTCCAGATCTTTCTTTTTACTGGGATCATCAGTATTTGATAAAGCATCGGCGCTCCTGTGGTACTCACTCAGTCCAGAGAGAGAAGACCACTGCACTCACTGGATCTCTGCTTCTTTCTCAAACAGCTGATCGGCGCGTGTTGGACCCCCACCCATTAGCTACTGATGACCTATCCAGAGGAGAAGTCATCGGTAAATCTCAGAAAACACCATTAATGGCTTATTGTATTGGAGATTTTGTTGGTTTTTAGAGAAAATATATGTTTGTCATTGGTAAAGGGACAGAATCTAATGATTGAAAAATGAAAAAATCTGCAGACTGTTTTGCAGCTGATTGAACGGCTTTGTATGCAAAGTAAGTATGAGAGCTGCGAAGTGTTTTGATCTAAATTATGTTTTGTCTTAAAAGAAAACTGTCACCAGCGACCTCCCTATACAGCTGTTTGCATAGACGCATAGCTGTGGTTCACCTGATTAAAATGCTGTTTTTCTTTTGTTGATCGGAGGCACTGTTCCCAAGTTATGATACTTTGTTAATATACAAATTAGGCTATTAGGCTTTTGGTGCATTTAGGGCATCACCACTGTTCATATTGCACCCAAGCTCCACCAATTTCTGTGGCCAGCCTATCTGGTTGCTTTTGAATGCAAGAGTCAGGCGGTGGCAAACCAGGGTTTGACTACAGAAAGGAATGGGTCTTGGGTACAACAAGAGTGACACCCTCGTTGTGCCAGAGGCCTAATTACATGTTGAAGGGGTTGTCCCACAAAAAAATATTCTACAATTTTCAAACCAGTACCGGGATCTGAATACTTTTATGATTACATGTAATTAAAGATTTAGTTTAGCCACTGGGTTATTCAATAAAATGTATTTGTATAGCGCCACCTGCTCTTTGTTCTTTTTCTTATTTCTTTGTCCTGCTCACTGAGATGGCTGCACCTGCTCAGTTTCATCCTTCAACTACCTCCTGAGTTGTGATAGGCAGAGCGGAGACACGCCCATTTATCTGCAGCAGAAAAGGTTACCACTCTATAGGTACCTCAGGGTCTCATCATATGGCACCCGAAAACCATTCCAACAAAATCGGCCTTACAAAAGCCAAATGGGCTTTTCCATTCTCCCACATGACGCTCCTTCCCCTCTGAGCCCTTCTGTGTGCCCAAACAGCAGGTTGCAACCATACATGGGGTGTTGCCATTTTCAGAAGAAAATGCTTAACAAATTTTGGGGTGATTTTTCTCCTGTTACCTGAAATGAAAATTTTCATTTTCACAGCTAAGTGTTTGTAAGTTCTATAAAACACATGTGGGGTCAAAGCAGTCAGTACACCCCTCAATAAATTCCTTGAGGGGTGAGGTTTCCATCATGGGGTCACTTATAAGGGGTTTCTACTGTAGGGGTTCCTCAGGGTCTCTTCAAATGTGACATGGCCCCTAAAACCATTCCAGCAAAATCTGCCCTCCAAAAACCATATAGCGCTCCTTCCCTCCTTAGCCCTGCCCTGAGTGACATCCTTGTTGTGCCAAAGGCCTAATTGCATGTTGAAGGGGTTGTCCCACAAAAAAATATTCTACAGTTTTCAAACCAGCACCGGGATCTGAATACTTTTGTGATTACATGTAATTAAAGATTTAGTTTTTGTGATAGGCAGAGCTGAGACACACCCCTTTATCTGCAGCAGAAAAGACACTCCCTTGAGCTTTCAGCTTGATATAAATCTAGTAGAGCAATGAGGAGATGTCTGGATCCAAGTGAGGTATAGAGCTGGTTCTAGCTTTGTTATAAAGAGATTGTCATGTGCTATATGTCTGATTTTCATTTTTTACATTAGTCATGGGATAAGGCCTTTAAGAAAAAGTATCATAACTCGGGAAAGGAGCCTTGGATCAACAAAAGAAAATGGCTTTTTAATCAGGTGAACCACGACTATGTGTCTATGCAAACAGTTGATGTTACTTCAGGGATAGCACTACTGCAGCAAGATAATTCCTCTGCCAGCCAGGGGAATGTTAACTCCAAAAATGAGGGGACTAGGGCACAGATTAGGCCAGACAGACACTGATAGTGGGAGATTCATTTATGATGGGGTACTGATCTGGGTGATCTGTCACAAAGACCATGATCATTGAACAGTGTGTTGTCTTCCTTCCTTGTCATCATAAGGTGCGTTCCTCTGGCAGCGCAAGGGATATAAAGACCAACCCAGAAATCTCCCCTAGTATTTTTGAAATACCTGTACAATAAATCACTTAAAAGGCAACTGGAGATTTGGAAGGTAAACAAGTAGCTCAAGAACTGGTGTAGGAAGGAGTGTTTTGGCTTCCTGGAGAACTGGGCCAAATTCTCTGTTAGCTACAGGCTCTACCGTAGGGATGGGCTGCACCTGAGATGTTTTTTGGGAGAAGATGGCTAGAAGGTTGGAGTTGTGTTTAAACTAGATGGCTAGAAGGTTGGAGGCAGGGGCGTTGCTAGGGTCTCAAAAGATCCGGGGCCCAAGCCCCAATGAATATGGCCCAATTCTCTATGTCGACCCTCGCCCCACCCCTGCTATACAGGAGAACAAACCTCACATCCAGGCCCTACAGGTGACGTCTCCTCTGATGTAAATGATCTCTGTGATCATCTTCTCCATTCGGCCCGGATAACTTCTCTCAGCTGGTCCTCGTCTCTGCAGAGTGTGACACACAGACATCTTATCTTCCTCACATTTCTATCATCATCCCCCAATCTGGAGCCCCCGCAGTTTTATCCTGCTGCTCACTGTGCCCCCCAAAACCTCCAAATACTATCCTGGAGAAATAATAGTGCCCCCCATAGTAATAGTCCTACCAAAAGTAGGTAATAAAGGTAATAAAGCTCTGTACAGACCCCTCAGTAGTAATAATGCCCCCCATAGTACTCTTAGTAGAAATAAGGCGGATCTACAGTGTCTTGTGAAAGTATTCGGCCCCCTGGACCTTTTCAACCTTTTGCCACATTTCAGGCTTCAAACAAAAAGATATAACATTTTAAATTTTTGGTGAAGAATCAACAACAAGTGGGTCACAATTGTGAAGTGGAATGAAATTTATTGGACCATTTAAACATTTTTTGTAATAATAAAACTGAAAAGTGGGGCGTGCAAAATTATTCGGCCCATTTACTTTCAGTTCAGAAAACTCACTCCAGAAGTTCATTGAGGATCTCTGAATGATCCAATGTTGTCCTAAATGACTGATGAAGATAAATAGAATCCACCTGTGTGTAATCAAGTCTCCGTATAAATGCACCTGCTCTGTGATAGTCTCAGGGTTCTGCATCATGAAGACCAAGGAACACACCAGGCAGGTCCATGATACTGTTGTGGATAAGTTTAAAGCCGGATTTGGATACCAAAAAATTTCCCAAGCTTTAAACATCCCAAGGAGCACTGTGCAAGTGATCATATTGAAATGGAAGGAGTATCAGACCACTGCAAATCTACCAAGACCCGGCCGTCCCTCTAAACTTTCATCTCAAACAAGGAGAAGACTGATCAGAGATGCAGCCAAGAAGCCCATGATCACTCTAGATGAACTGCAGAGATCTACAGCTGAGGTGGAAGAGTCTGTCCATAGGACAACAATCAGTCGAACACTTCACAAATCTGGCCTTTATGGAAGAGTGGCAAGAAGAAAGACATTTCTCAAAGATATCCATAAAAAGTCTTGTTTACATTTTGCCACAAGCCATAAGGAAGACAATATGTTTGGCGTAAAAGCAACACAGCTCATCACCCAAAACACACCATCCCCACTGTCATACATGGTGGTGGCAGCATCATGGTTTGGGCCTGCTTTTCATCAGCAGGGACAGGGAAGATGGTTAAAATTGATGGGAAGATGGATGGATCCAAATACAGGACCATTCTGGATGAAAACCTGTTGGAGTCTGCAAAAGACCTGAGACTAGGACAGAGATTTATCTTCCAACAAGACAATGATCCCAAACATAAAGCAAAATCTACAATGGAATGGTTCAAAAATAAACGTATCCAGGTCTTAGAATGGCCAAGTCACAGTCCAGACCTGAATCCAATTGAGAACATGTGGAAAGAGCTGAAAACTGCTGTTCACAAACGCTCTCCATCCAACCTCAAAGAGCTCGAGCTGTTTTGCAAGGAAGAATGGGCAAGAATTTCAGTCTCTAGATGTGCAAAACTGATAGAGACATACCCCAAGCGACTTGCAGCTGTAATCGCAGCAAAAGGTGGCGCAACAAAGTATTAATGCAAGGGGGCCGAATAATTTTGCATGTCCCACTTTTCAGTTTTATTATTACAACAAAAGTTTAAATGATCCAATAAATTTCGTTCCACTTCACATTTGTGACCCACTTGTTGTTGATTCTTCACCAAAAATTTTAAATGTTATATCTTTTTGTTTGAAGCCTGAAATGTGGCAAAAGGTTGAAAAGTTCCAGGGGGCCGAATACTTTCGCAAGGCACTGTATAAGTCTCTCCTATAGAGCCCCCAGTAGTAATAAGAACGCCTAATGTCCCCTGGATTTATAATACCCCTTCAGTGCCCCCAGTATTTACATCGCTCCCTCTACTGTTATAATGCTCACCCTGAAGTGCCCGCTGTAATTATATTCCTCCCTTTAGTGTCCTCAGAAATTATAATTCCTCAGCCCCTCCACCATACAGTCCCATGTAAATAAAGCTATTTCCCTCTTGTGTAAATCACACCATCTCTCCAGCCCCCTCCACTATACAGTCCCATGTAAATAATATCCCTCTCTATCTACAGCCCCCTCCAATATACAGTCCCATGTAAATATCACTCCCTCCGACAGCCACCTCCAACATGCAGTCCCATGTAAATAACATCACTCCACCCCACAGTCCCATGTAAATAACATAAACCTGCCCTCAGCCACCTCCAACATGCAGTCCCATGTAAATAACATCACTCCACGCCACAGTCCAATGTAAATAAGGCTACTTTCACAGCAGCGTTTTTGCTGCATCCGTCATGATAATAGAACCGTGTGCATCCGTTCTGAACAGATCCGGCTGTATTATCTTTTAAACAGCCAGTTTGGATCAGTTTCTTCATGAGGACACCAAAACGCAGAAAGCAGAGTTTTAGTGTCCGCCTCCAAAACGGAATGCTGACTGAACTGAAGCAAAACTGTTGCATTCTGAAAGGATCCTTTTCCATTCAGAATGCATTAGGACAAAACTGATCAGTTTTGGACCATTTATGAGAGCCTGTGACAGATCTCACTAATGCAAGTGTGAAAGTAGCCTAATGCTAGTTTGACACCTGCGGCAGGGGCAGGGCTCCAGATGGCGACCAAAATGTTCGCCAATCCGACTCATTATTTGCAAATGGCGACAAGACTTTTTAGTCTTGTCGCCATTTGCGCCTGGACCCCACCAGCATTTACCGATACTAAGCTGCGCTACTGCGCAGCGTAGTATCGGAGAACATGGTGCGCGCTGCTGTCAGCGTGCTCCATATTCCCGCAGCAGCACAGGGGAGAAGGAAGCTCTGCTGCTGCTGTCGCTGCCACCAATCAGGGGGGAGAGGGGAGGGGCAGGGCGCACTGCGCCACCAATGAGAGGGGCGGAGGAGGGCGCACTGCGCCACCAATGAAGTTAACTATGTTTAATACAACTACAGGAGGCGGGTGCCAGCGCGGAATCACATAGCCGGCACCTGACCTATATTATAGGGAGCTCCAATATGCAGCAGTTAACCCCTCAGGTGCCGCACCTGAGGGGTTAACTACCGCTGACTGCAGCTCCCTATAATACAGGCCTCCTGTAGTTGTATTAAACATAGTTAACTTCATTGGTGGCGCAGTGCGCCCGCTCCCCCCAACCCCCCAGTATAACAAGCATTGGTGGCAGTGGCCACAGGGCCCCCCCCTTCATTGGTGGCAGTGGTAGATACCGATCGGCGCCCCAGCAGTGTAATCGCGGGGCTCCGATCGGTTGCCATGGCAACCAGGACGCTACTGAAGGACTGTTGTATTATGGGCCAGACGTTTCATCTTCTCCTCCAAGTCTTTTTTTTAACTATAATTATATGTATTTAAATTTGGCAACTAAAAATTTAATTTGGCTCCTAAATTTTTCAGGAGCCAATGGCTCCTGGGTATTTTTCTTAGTCTGGAGCACTGGGCAGGGGACTCCGGCAGGCTGTTCCAGCGGGTGAACAGCCCGCCAGATCCATGCTGCCGCAGGTGCACGTGTGGGGCCGGAACTACGCTCAGCCCCATTCACTGTAATGGGGGAGGGCCACGGATCCGCCCGCAGCACGGCAAACCCTGCCAAGAGGCAGCCGGAACAAAAGTACAACATGTTGTGAGTTCCATTCTGCAGGTGTGAAAGTACCCTAACGGAACACTGCCCAAGTCACCTCCAACACACAGTCCCATGATAACTTCCCTCCTTTCTGCCCTAACATACAATCCCAGTTAAATAACCACAACTCCCAGCATCCCTCTGCTTCTCCCTTCACTTACCTCTTCTGGTGTAGCAGTGCTCACTGCAGCTTCTTCCCCACAATTCTCCTCTTCAGTTTAGAAGATAGGGGTTGAAAAGGACCTGAGATTATGTCACAGTCATGTGACCAGTGCAGGATTGGACGGCACTGATCACATGACCTGTTATGTCATCACAGGTCCTACATATCTTGCAGTGTGTTATATTCAATTGTACTGCCCAGGCCCCGAATGTTTTAGCCTAGAAACGCCCCTGGTTGGAGGTGTGTTTAAACTAGGGACTGGGGTGGGGGGGGGGATTAAGTTATAGAAGGGGAAGATGGAGGGACTACAATAGTTCATAAGTAAAGGTGTATGGTAAAAAAATATCCAGGAACCTTTCTATTGTATGTATACTAATGCCAGAAGGGTAGCGGCTAAATCCCCTTCCGCAGAGTGACCTCGCAACGTCATCACAACGTCACGTGGTGTGGCAGCAGCGCGCGCTTAGAGAATGCGTTGGACGCGAGTTCTATCTGATTTTTAAGTAAGTGTGTCTGCACCCAAAACCTCCCTCCACACGCAGTGCACCCCCACACCTCCCTCTGCACCCCAAAGCCCCCCGCTCCCCACGAACTGCACCCCAAAAGTTAAAAAAAGTAGAAAAATGAAAAAAAAATCTATAAAAAAACATAAGTTTAAATCACCCCCCCTTTCCCTAGAACTGATATAAAAATCAA